>JALDNG010000128.1:1732500-1995000 GCA_024349245.1 Neodontobutis hainanensis
ACTTAAAAGCTGAACACAAGCAATAGCCTAAAAACATTTAACTCCTTTTAACAGATAAGATCCACAAACTGTGTGTATTAATAATAAATATTATATTTGATGGTTTGTGTGAATTTGCTGATGCACTTATGTTGTGAATGCAACCGTAACATTTCCAATTGTAAATTCAATTGATTTTGTATTTAAATTATTGTATTTTATGACATGGAAAAATATATATATAAAATATATTAACTTAAATCAAATATGGCCAACCTAAATTACAGTGAAATTTCCAAAAGGTTTTTAGGTTTGTTTGTAAAATTGAGTCATTGGACATAGTGTGACAGAGACACACAAATGTAGAGATGGTAAACTTGCTTACCTCATCTCATTCCACTAAACTTCCATCAGTGTCAGATGTTCACGCTCTGCTCTGGTTCCTTTGTCTGAATCTCAAGCTGCTCTAAGGTCTGCATTGGGTGCTGCTGTGCCTCTGGTTTAACACATATTCTTTCAAATGTAACATAACCTCAACCCTTACATACGTAGAAACAGGTACTTTTGTCTGCTGCCAGATGGGCAGGGCTGATTACGAGACAGACTGCTGTCATTAGGCGACTGTTGGCAGTGAACCACATGACTGTAGAGCCAGAGAGATAACAATGTTCATCAAGCAGCTGCCCATGACATCCACATGTGATGTCTGTCTCTCAATTCACAGCTGTATCATTTATATCGAGACCAGAAGGAGACTTAAGAAGCCACTTCTGCTCTAAAGCTGCCAGGATAGACTCCAGCCCCCACAACTACCAATTAGAATAAGTGATAGATGATGAATAAATGATTACTCCTATCATCAATACCTCAAGCAGTGTTGGAAGTAACGGGGTTACTAACGAAGTTTATTTTTCCGCTACGAAATATTCGGAGCCGCGGAAATTCAAAGGTAGCGTTCTCGAACTGGAAGTACCGGCACTTCTCGTTAATTGAAATTAAAGGCAAGAATGTTTCTGCAACATGCTATGCCCAGGAAAAAATACTTTATCCACGTCTGCCTCAACTCAAATCTTCTGAAGCACCTCACATCAACACTTGTCGCTGCTGCTAACACAACCAAAAAGGCAGCTCACGTGAGCTCAAGCGAAGGAGACAGAGCCTCTGTTAAAACAAGCAACGCTCAATTTTACGTGTCAGCAACACCCACTGGTTTAGTTGTTAGATGAGGAGTATTTTAGAATAGATTAATGTATTATTCATTTTCTTTTAGAATAAACAACATGTTAATCTGCATAGTAAGTAAATAAGTAAATTTTATTTATATAGCACCTTTCACAAATATAAATCACAAAGTGCTTTACAAAGTGCAATAAAAGAACAATAAATCTTTGAGAATAAAAAATTAAAACCACAAAATATTAAAACATAAAAAGCCCAATCAACTAAAAGCTTGTTTAAATAAAAGTGTCTTCAGCTGCTTTTTAAAAGAATCAACAGAAACGTTCAATTGCAGTGACAGTGGCAGGGCGTTCCAGAGACTGGGGGCGACTGTTTGGAAAGACCGGTCTCCCCGGGTTTTAAAACGGGTTTTGGGGACCGTTAAAAGGTTTTGACCAGAAGACCAAAGAGCGCGGGAGAAGGAGTAAGGGGTCAGCAGGTCAGTGATGTACTGTGGGGCCTGTCCATGTAGAGCTCTAAAAGTCAAGACTAAAATTTTAAAATCAATTCTGAATTGGACTGGAAGCCAATGAAGTGAAGATTAAACCGGTGAAATGTGAGCCCTTCTGTTGGTTCCAGTTAAAAGCCTGGCTGCAGCATTTTGCACCATTTGTAGCCGACTCAGAGACAATTTGTTCAAACAAATAAAAAGATAATTACAATAATCAAGACGAGAAGAAATAAAAGCATGAATAATAGAAATGTTCCTCAAATGATAAAAACCAACTGTCTAGAATGACTGTCCAGAGACATAGATTGGTCAAACAGAACACCAAAGTTCCAGAGGCTCGACTGGACAGAAGAACCCAGGGAACCAAGGTGTTGTTTGATTTGAGGTCTACTGCATAGATAGTTGGATTGTGTTTTGTTTATTGTGCAATAATTTACAGTCACAGAGATTTGCACTACTTAATGGACAGATCTTTCTTTGTTTCTTTTTGGCCAAGTTTACATTTGTGTCTTAATTTTGCCCTTGAGTTTTATTTTCAAAGTTTTTTTTTTATATGTTTTTATTTCTATGTATATCATATGGCAGGCTGAGTTCAAATAAATACCAAATGTTCTAAAATACTGTATATAGTGTTTTTATTCTTCAATCAGTTCATTTTAAATTTTTGATATTTAAGCTGTAATAAAGTTATAGAACATAAAAAAATAACTTTAATAAAAATAATAACAGCTACTATGCTGAGTAACTGAGTTACTTTTACAATGTAGTAACTGAGTTACTAACTCAGTTACTTTTTGGGAGAAGTAATTTGCAACTGTAACTAATTTGTAACAACTTTTTTGAAGTAAGATTACCAACACTGACCTTGAGTCAATGAATTAAGTGAAAATGAGTACTGAGGTTACAAATTAATTTAGTGCAAATAAAACAGATCTATATGAAATAAACAAATCTTTAAAAAAAAATTCAAGCTTTGATCAATTACCTAATTAACTTTAAAAACTAACCTCCTAACCCACCAACATCAAAAACATGTTGGGCGCCCCCTGGTGGCGGCTGCTGACAGTGACTTTCCCCACAGAGAAAATAAAGTGATAATAAATAAATAAAATAAGAATAAAATCACATCAGTGATAATCAAATCATATGATTGGAGATTTAGGCTCGAGTATGAGAAAGTAAATGTAGCTAGTCATTCTGGTCACTACAGAGTTTCTCTTATTTTCAAATTTAGTTTAGCACACTATCAAAATATTCAAATAAAATGAAGATATCTCTGGGTTATTAAAAGTATTTTTGGCTCAGTCTGTGCAACCAAAGAATAAAGTTTATCAGCACTACTATTGTGGTAAAAGTGGAGAGATATATTGATTGTTTTGTAAAAAGTAGTTCTTGTGATATATTCAAAACAAGAGAAAATGTTTCTTTTTCTGTTAATGTGTTGAGCAGTAAAATAGGCCTGCTTTGGAACCATTCAAGGCACTTGAACATTGACCACACAGTGATGGCTGTGAAAGCATCTGCTGTTCCACTTGGATTTCCAAAGTCTGCACTGGTCTGCACCTCATCCACACACTAATACCTAATGGATTTACTTTTTTGCCTTAGTGCATATCAAGTGAAATTAATGGTTCATGTCTACTGTCTACAAATCCTAATGTCCATTGTTGTTATGACAGATACTGCAATGACAATAACAGTGGCTGTGTACTGTTTTTTCTTTATTTGCTTACCCTAAATAATACTGAGTAATTTGCTGAATACATAATATGCTGTAAAAATCTGTTTTATATTAATACTACTTTTCAGTGCACTCACCCCCATCATGCTCTATTTAACTATGACTTTAAGCAATTGGATTGGATATAAAATTTCTCAATACATCAATAAAAAGCAATAGATGTTTTGGTTTTTTTTAACTACATATTGTTTGTAAAATCAATTGAATGATTTTCTTTATAAATAAGTAGAAAAGACAGCATCTAAAATACCAATCAACACAAATTCTACATTATTAAAACTATTGCTTTTGGCTTTTCTCATGGTCCTTATTGTGGCTATTATTTAGCATCCTGTTTTCACATATACAGTAAACTACTGAGGGCATGGCACTTGTGTGGTTGGCCCCACAGAGGGCCCACTATTCGAGCATGTGCAGAAGTGACAGCTGTCATACAGAGTGACGTAGTTTAGCCCCAGGACAAATGCTGAGTGAGAATGAGATTCTCTGGAGCTTAGATGTCACAGTGCATTATGCAAAGTGAGGCAGAGCAAGCAGCATGTGTCTTAATGGGTTTTTCCCACAGTACTGTCGCACCTGTAAGAACACTTTACATGTTGCTCATGTTTTTACCTCAACACTGCATAAATAAGTTTAAACATTGCCACTACGTGCCTTTGTGAATTCATTTTTACTGAGCAATGCTTGAGCATGGAAACAAAAACCCACCAGCAAAGGACATTTATTAATTTTCTATTGCTTAGTCCCGGATGACTGGACCCTCTCCCAGCAACTTTTGGCCCTAGGGGTACACCCTGGACAATGGCCAGTAGGTTGCAGTGCTGACATTTAGACATAAACAGTGACAGACAACCATTCACTCTCACATACATTTACTAGGTACACTTTAGAGTAGCCGGTTGATCAATACATGCATGTCTTTGGACGATGGGTGGAGCCGGAGTACCCGGAGTGATCCCATGCAGACTCCTCACTGACAGAAGAGAAGATGACTAAAGATGGCCAAGGATGTTCAAGTCAGCCGGGGTTCTCCAGGGGGTATTCCAGAGTCAGGGTAGATAAACACTCCACTTGAGTCAAGTCACACTGTCATCATTGTAGTAAAGTCAGAATCAAGGTGAAATTGGCCCAATTACCCCATAATGTGATCTAGCCTTTTGGGTGCTCTGTTTTCCTTCACTAAAAATCTACATGTAGAATATAGGTACCATATAGGGCCTGATTCAGTCTCTTTATATTCTATTAAAAGTAGACACTAATCATTCAACTGTCTATTGAAGCTGTAGCAATAAATATAGGGTGAGTTTTTAACAGCAATCCTCAGTGCTAATGACAGGAATCATAAATTGATAGGAGTCATAACGTTCAGCATAATGAACTATGAAATACAGTATAACCACAGCTCTCAAAATGCCAGCGTGAAGCCGCAGAGTTATTTTCACACATTTCAAAGTGTCACAAAGTTGACGTCCCCCGAGTGTTATTTACTGTCCATCTAGGTCAACTTTCACGCTGCGCACTTCTCCATCACACCAGTGATGGAGAGTTTTTAACAGTTTCTTCTTTTAAATGAAGTTTCAGTGCAAACATTGCACACAATTCATCAAGATTAGTCAGAACATATTTGTCGCCCGTATCCCCAGCCCACATTTCTGTTCCATTAAGCGTCACAAAGTTGAATAAATTAAGGAGATGGTGCGTGTGCCGTGCTGACATTTTGATTTTGGACGAGTGGCATCACTGGGCTTGGCATGCACAATTCCTGTTTGTGCGAAGAGGTGGTGGAAGTGCTTGTCATAACACATTTGAGCTTAAAAGGTCAATGAGCTTCAGTGTAATGACAGAAAATAACAACACGGTGTATGCATCACAGATTTAATGGTCTGAAATAGTAACAATTTTTCATGTTAATTAAAGAGTCAAGCGAACCAAAACCATGGTTTACAGATGTGTGACATTTCCTACTCACACCTACATGTTAAAAACAACCTGTCTTTGTTTACTGCCACAACTACTTTTACATTATTTAGAAGGTAGGGGTCATAATAGTTCTTTAAAACTATGTGGTTCATGATTTCATTGATTTGTAATTTTATGTATGTGAGCCTTACAATTCTTTATTGGCCCTATTTACTGCCTTTTTTTTTACAGTCTAACAGGATCAGAACCTAAATGTGAATTAGTATGACAGAATCACAGTTACATCTTTTCTGTCACGTATGACCTGCCACCATTTAGTCAAGGCACTAAACTCTAAACCAGGGGTCTCAAACTCAAATTACTTGGGGACCGTAAGAGGCAGAGTCTGGGTGAGGCTGGGCCGGATCAGGTATTCCACAAAAAAAGCTTTTGTTAAATCCTCTCAAACATCATTACTAGCAGTTCTTTAACTTCTGTGGGTTCTTCTGAACCTGAGCTATCCTGAACTTAAATGGAATATTGAAGAACATGAATGAGCTGTCTGAGTGGCCCCATTGGATGTCCACTCCCAATCGGTGATATTGTCAACATAACATCGGCATCATGTTATCATGACATTTGTCATGATAACAAATCTGCATGGATAGTGGCGGTCAAATTGCCATCAACTTTCAAACAAATCAACTCATTTCAAATGATGGGAAAACAAAATACAATCCTCATGTTGCCAAATCCAATGCCGGTAACATTGACTTTGTCCAGCTCAAGGTCAAACATGCTCATTTCAAACACAGTAAGAAGCAGTAATTTTATGATGGCTATGTGATGTTACACAGGCTCCTCCATAGTTGTTAAATGTTTCTCTGCCTGCATCAAGCCCAGCCAATGGCCCGCCCCCAGGAGCCATATACTCCACTGTGATGGTAGGTTGGTTCAGTTCCAGCTTGCACAAAAAGGAACCTTCCACACACAACGTGGTAACGTGCCATTCATATAAAACTCGCAGGGCGCACTAACATTAAACTTTCATATCGTCCTGCGGGCCACAAAATATTGTCTCGCGGGCCGCAGTTGGCCCCCAGGCCGCAAGTTTGAGACCCCTGCTCTAAACATTTTATATTTGTTGTTGCTGATTGGTCAGAGGGCTGCACTCCCCTCCTCTGTCTGGAACTGGGAGATTGTGCTTGAACAGAGCTGATAAATGCACAGCAAGAAGGTTGTGAGTTCAAAACCCGTCTGACTCAAAACATTCTCGGCTGACTCCGGTCTTTCTGTGAGGAGTCTGCATGTCCTCCATTTGTTACAGTTGGTTCTCTCCGGGTACTCCGGCTTCCTCCCACCGTCCAAACACATGCATGTTTAGGTTAATCGGCAACTCTAAAGTGTCCCTAGTGAATGAATGTGAGGCCACTGTCCAGGGTGTACCCCGCCTCAGGCCCAAAGCTGCTGGGATAGGCTCCAGTCACTCGCAACCCCTAACGGGACTATGCGGTAGAACACGAATGAATGAATGAATGAAAGAAGTTATAAACAACACACAATGGGAGTGAATGCATTAAAAAAAAAAGTTTGTTACAGCATTCACAGAAAAAAATAGCATGTCTTCTGAAACAGTAGGTCATTTTAGTGAATTTAGAACAAATACATTTTGCTAGAGTCCAGGGTATTGGCTTATTTGATATGATAAGTAATTCATTGTTATAATATTTATAGTATTTAATTTTAACAACGTTTTCTACTGTACAACTTTAATGACCAGCCAAAAAGCAATTGTTTTTTTTTTATTTTATTTATTTTAAATATAAAAAAAAAAAACATCTCATGTGAATTTAGTTTGACAGTCCTCTTCAAATAATAATAAATACTTCATACGTATTATAGTCAGTGTCAGTGCTTCCCCTTATTGGCTGGTGCTGTTTACAATATGTTGGGGAAATTATTGTCATCCAAAAAGCAAATAGTCTCGTTCATCTTGGCAAGATATTTGGCAGCTGACACTCAACTCGTCTTGGCACTTTCTAAAGGACTTTTCAGGTCAAAGAAGTGATTATGCTTCACTCAATAGACTGCTCACTTGTTCCATTCACTTGACAGATTTATATTCATAAAGTGAAATAGTTGAATTATCTAGAGTAAATTGTATACAGAATCCATCAGCAAGTGTTAACTGTATTGACATGAGTCTAAAGTGAATGCAGGAGTATGTTAGTGTTCTGGGACCTTATTGCCAACTTTGCCTTTTTACTAAAGGACAAAAATAGGTTTTAAACAAAGACAATGATAGAGTTGTAGTCCAGACTATATTTACATTTTAAGATATTTTCATGCTCAGACCCACTAACTCTTATCCTTGTTTAAGGCTTTTACACTTTCATAGTGTTGATCTGAAATTTAACACCGGAAAACTGTTTATATGAGTCCAATGTTTAACACTCACTGTGTTAACTTAACATTAAAGATTTTGCTGTTCGGATTCCTCAAAACTGGGTGACTGGCTTATCTCAGTTTCTAATAGCAGTATGTAGTGTTTACAGCACAAAGACTAATGGACACAAATGTTTCCAGTTTTATGCAAGAAAATTGTGTGAAGACAGCCGCAGTAAAGCTCTACTGTCATGTAAATGACAATATACAGGAGGTTTGATCACATTTAACAGAATGTAGATAAAAAAATAATAATAATCATTTTACAATTTTAAATGATTAATGGACACTTTACAGTGATTTTTTAGATATGAACGAACACAGTAAGTTAATAATCCCTTGACAGGCGCTGTTATTATGTGTTTATAGTATAAGTCAAGGGTTTTGTTGTCATGATGCACTTATGCACTTGGGAATAGTGCGTCCACAGAGCATGTTTCTTCAAAGCTATTGCCTCTTTGCATTCTTCATCAAACATGAGTTACTTGACAAGGCGTCAGGCTATTGGAAGATAAAAGATAAGAGGAAGTCCATTGATCCTCATAGGGAAACGGGAAAGCCTTTTGTCTCCACGATGAACTGAGATATTCAAGTGAAGGAGTCTGAGCTACTGTCAGCATAACAATAAAACGGGCTGCATTGGACTGTCACACCCAAACCAGGTCATTCCGCTTAGTAGACTAAGCCCTATATTATACATTACCACCAACAGTCCTTCTCTACAGTATATCCTTATAGACCTCATTCGAGACACAAGTTTTGGCCTTTACAACCATAATAACCAATTTTCACATAGTACAAATATTATTGGAATAAGCCATGAAATTTCAGATAACATATCCCAAGAAGCATTGTTGTGAGAACCCATTATATTTGGTCTGCAAGTACAGGTCCTTAGTGGGATGTGTCTGCTGTTTCCATAGTGGCCCTACCTGTGTTAGCCCTTTGATTGGGTTCAGAAGTAAGCTGGAACTACGTCAAAAGTATTTTTTTACATTTAGTTGTTGACAATAAGAGACCTCAACATAGAGGAGAAGGGTAGATTTTTTTATTTACTATTTTTATTTATGTATGAGATTTATTGTCTCGGTGGGTTTATTGAGACTGTTTTTGTGTTCTTGACTTTCTTATGCCATTAAAGAGCTTTTACAGCACTCTTGAGTCTGTAACAGGTCTCTGTCGACATCAGTCATTGTCTGACCCTGCATCAGAGGAACAGAGTCCCACATGACACCAACGTCATCTAACCCAATTCTTAAACCACTATTGTCACTGGAAAAGCACTTAACACTTTGTTAAAATAAATTTTGTTTATTTTTTTTCTCCAACATTGTTTCTCAAAAGCTAAAGCATGTAGAGTCTCAAACTGCTCTTGTTTGAAGCTGTCTGTTGAGAAGAAGTACCTGGGATTCATGGCTATGCACACACACACACAACAAAAGCTATAAATGTCTACATTATAAGGATTAGGTTTGTGAGCTTTTTTTAGTTTAGGCAAGTTTTAGTCAAAGTGGATGAAAATAAAATTACATTTATAAATTTACTTACTGTATTGTAATTATGAATAAACATTCATTCTATTAACTTCTTCTGCTTAGTCCTGTTTGGGGTCACAGATGACTGGAGCCTATTCCTGAGGAGGGGAACACCCTGGACAATGGCGAGTTAGTTGCCATTCACCCTCACATGCACATGGGCAATGTTTAGATTAACCAACTCATGGACACTGGAAAGAAGCTGGATTTAGAGAGGGCACATCCAGAGTCCTTACAGAAAGACTGAGTTATGTCCGTCCAGTACGCATTAGTCCTTATTATTTGTGTTTTGAGACATGGTTATAATTGTGTGTTAGGGCTAATTGGTGACGATGACTTGAAAAACATATGTTTTATTACTTTGAATAACCCATTCATAAAAGTTAAGGTGAGGCATATCTGACTTTGCTTTCAATTAAGGACAGTCATCAGGGGTGCCCAGCATGTTTTAATGTCGGTGGGTAAAAACCGGCCCGAGCACGGGGAAAACATACAGAAAGGCCTCATCCAGCCCGAGAGTCAAATCCTGGACCTTCTCTCTGAGAGGTGACAGGTGCCATTGATTCGTTTTTTTTGTAGAAGTACTCTGTTGAAATGCTGCTAATAAGTAACACAGCCAAATCCTCTTACTGTAATTACGGTCATAAATCCCAACCAATGGCCTGGAAGGGTTAGAGCAGAAAGAACATCCCAGTCGCAGTCCATCAGATCACCAGCCTTTAATTAAAACCTTCAGAGGTAATTTGAAGTGAAATTTAGACTTATTGTTGGAAGATAATCTAAATCTTAGAAAAGACAATTACAGGTAATAATGTCTTTGTCATCTTTTCTCTGCTAATAAGGACTCACATTTAGGGCTTTATTCTCAGCTCACATTAGATTAGAATATCCACCCCCAGAGTTTTACAGTATCATTTTTCAGAGTCATTTGTCTTTTCTTTGCCTCTTGGATTCTTCTGGATTAAAATCATGCAGGAACCTTTTTTTATTCTTATCAACTGTAACATATAGATACATTTTGTACATTTTATGAGGGCCCCTATTGGATGATCCCTGTACATTTTAAAGTTGAATATATTTTTTTATATCCATTTTTTTTAACAAAAAATGCAACTTTGAGTATGAACAAACATTTAATGCACAAGTCTCTGGTTTCACAAATCATTAATCTGGCTCATTCTAGAGTGCCCCCTTAACTGTATGTGTTAGTGTATCTGTTTGTTTGTCATACATGTACTGTGTATGGTCATGTATAAACAAACAGACCTATTTTTGAGTTAGCTAACCCTATCCAGCTAACTACACAAACGTGCATGTGTCAGCAACTGCATCTATTCATGCATTCATGTGTGCTGATTGGTTTGCCTGTCGGGCAGCACAGTGGCAGAGTGGTTAAAACCCTATTAGGGTATAGTTTTTCTTTGTGTTTTTGTGGATGTTTCTGTGCTGCATGAGTTCTCTTCTAATGCAATGACTTCCTCACACAAGAGAAAAAAGAAAAAAGAAATAGAACTGTTTTTAATTGTAAAGCTTAAACTCTGTTTAAGTTTTATAAGGCGCAGGGAAACGACCCTCTTGTTTAACGGGGTGAACTCCAATACTATATTAGTATTTGCTAGAGGAAAAATTGTAAACAAAATACGACTGTTTGCTTTTAGGAAGGCATGTTTCATTCAGTTCACGTTTTTTTTTTTGTGTGTTTACTGGTGGTAATATGATTTTACACATTTTATATTTATATATTTTGTGATTTTCTATTGATTTTAAAGTAATTTGCATTTACAAAAATGAAGTGTCCCAGTTTTGAGGTTTATAAAAATCTAGTCACCCTAACCAAATGAGCATATAAATTAACATCCATTTTCACCGTGTATTTTTCTGTGTTACTTTTAACCTGCCTCTTTGTATGTTTGCTCGTAAATAAAGAGTAAAGAAATTAGATAAACAATGCAATAATCCCGAATTATTAACTGTGCTTTAGGGGTACCAATTACGCTAGCGCTCTCAAAGGCCTGGCATTTTTTTGTTAGATATTTCCAATCCAACAGGCTTTTTTCATGTTTCATATAGGCCAGTGAGACAGTGGCTCCTGCAGAATTGAGTAAATTAGGTGGCCAGGTAGGGAAAAATAAAAATTTAGTGGTGGCAAAAAAAAAAAAAAAACAGAAGCCATTAAGGTATCCACTGCCCTCTGTTGGCCTTAGTTTACATGAGGAGGGATTGAAAAAAAGAGTGTTTAGCTTTCATCAGACACTGAAGAAAAAGAGGCTAGAGTTGATTAAAAGCCACAATAAAACTGGATTTGACAGAAAGAAGAAGGTTCAGGACCAGGTCTGTTTATCATAAGCCAAAATCTTGCATATTATAACTTTAAGTGTCCTTTATAAGTGTATGAGAATATTTTAAATACGAAACTACCAATTCAAGCCAAAACATATTTTTTAAACAAGGTGCAGTCAAAATTTCTCTCTTCCTATTGTCAACAGCACAAGAAAAAATGCACTGAGCTTTTCTTTAACGTTAACTGTTCAATAGCTCCAGGTTCATTTTAAACATGTTCAAAATCCAAAGATTTATTTCCTGTGTTTTCACCATATGGGGTAACATTTTAATTAAAAAGCTTACAATTAGTTCTGTAACAGAATTTAGGATTCCCACAGAAACTAACACTGTACTAAAGGCAGTCTCTTTGAGCTTAATGTGTGAACAATACAGGCTTATATAGAGTTTTAAACACATCTTTTCAGATTTTTAATTACCTAAATGAACGCGAAAAGGTGTGAGATAATTATTCACATAGTTCCCAAGTTTAAATGAGGTCAACAAACGAGTCAAGTACATAACTTACAACAGAATAAAGTAGCTAACAGACAAAAGAACAACTCACCACATTATTAGACATCCTCACTTTCTGATCTAGAGTCTTTTTAAACCTGACATGATAAAGGTCCAGTGCTGGTTCTGTTCTGGATTCATTCTGTGATTATAGCAGCAGCCCGGACTGGAGGATAAAGTTGTGTCATTCACCTTTGACACGGAGCTTAGGAGCTGTATTATTAAAATAAATGTTTCCTCTCCATCCATAATGTCAGTGAATGTCCGTAATATTTTGCCTTTGCAGTGTGAATGGACCCTGAGGCTCAATTTTTGACTTTTGTCATTTCTAACTCATTTATCAAGCGATGCTGAAGTTGCTTGAATCTGCCACTGCTCTGTCCGTAAATGTATTTTTTGCAAATTAGTTTAATAACATTGCAGACATTGCATAAATTAACTAACTTATTACACATGGAGTGGCCAATAAAATTGTTTTGTTTGAAGTAAATTTAAAACAATAAAAAAATATTCAGGCCGATCAAGAGCCTTGCTCACGTGGGGGCCTGTAGGCGTTAATTGGCGCCTGCATGTGCCCCATCACATACAGGCTGATGCTAGCTAAGCTAACACTTAAAGTAAATTTGTTGTTTAAGTGTGGAGCTATCAAATTGTGTGATCTAAGTTATAACAATAATGAAACACATAGCCTTTATGATGGTCATAATTAAAAATCTACATTACTGGGTTTCCGCTGGCTTATTTAAATCATTTATTAATTGTGCGGTGCAATAGTTACTTAAATAATAAAGGGGGAAAATACTAAAACAGTTTGACAGTTCGTTTTGTGCTTCTATTGAGGAGTACAGTGTGTTGCTGTGTTCTCTCTGCTGTGTTACGGCGCCCACCTAGCCTCCAGTTCTACAGATGTATAAATGTGTAAGAATCTGTGAGAATGTTTGGAAGCCAGAGAGTCCTTGGGCACAAAATGGCTGTCATGCCTCCACCACCAGTGTGTGACTGTGGGGTGAAAGAATAATGGACTCAGTAAAGTGCTTTGAGAGCTTTGAACAGCGCTAAATAAATCCAATCCATTATTATTATTACACACACATTAACTGTGTACAACATTGTTGTAGTCGAAGAGAGCGCACGTAACTCCTCTCCTCATTAGGTTACATTGGCTCCCGGTTGAGGCACGTATTAAGTTCAAAGCTATGCTCTTGGCCTACAAGACCACCACTGGCTCCGCCCCCTCATATCTTCACTCACTGATACAGACCTATGTTCCTACCAGATCCCTGCGATCTGCAAATGAACAACGTCTGGTTGTACCATCCCAAAAAGGAAAAAAAAAATCCCTCTCACGTACTTTCTCTGGATCTGTTCCACATTGGTGGAATGATCTACCTGCTGCTACTAGATCAGCAGATTCTGTAGACATCTTTAAAAAACGCTTGAAAACATATCTCTTTTGTCAACACCTGACTGACAAACACTAAATTCTTAACTTCCTTTTATCAATTCCTTCTTAAAAAAAAAAATAAAATAAATAAAAAATAAAATAAAACAAAAATCTTTCCTATCCTTAGCTTTGTATGCTGTGCTAGGTTTTAACTGACTAGTTTTTGGTGCACTTATGCTTTTTGTTACCTTGTGTTGTTGAAATTGCTTCCATTTTTTTCCTCACTTGTAAGTCGCTTTGGATAAAAGCGTCTGCTAAATGACTAAATGTAAAAATGTAAATGTAGTCAAGGTTCTGGAAAGCTCAATTGTGGCCAAGGTTAAAGCTAAGGCTTAAACATTTTTGATGTTGTTGTTTTTGGACTGATTTATCATTGCAGTAGTTTGGCATAATGCTAATTTTCTGTTTTATATTTGATAAGATGGGGTGATTGCTATATTTGTCAAACACAATTTGCTATCAAACTTGTCAGACACATGCGGTTAAGTCATGGCTTGTTCCCTGATAAATTACTTTTCCTGAGATGTGCACAGGCAAGATGTTGTCGTATTTTTCGTCTCTTTTGGGCTTCTGAAAACATTTAAACACTAAACATGGGAATGAGATTGGGCAGCACAAAACTAACATTGTAGAGAAACATGATTTAAAGGCTGATGATGTTGAAGTTGATGATTATGTGGAAGATTTGGAGTAAGCAAACACTAGCTCTCATGTACAATAGTCCCCCCAAACACACATGGGGCCAGGACTCCCCTGCAAAAGAGATTTGTAATCTCAGTGGGACTATCCTGGTTAAATAAAGGTAAAAAAAAAAAAAAAGTATCCCGAGTATCAAAGATGTGAAAATGTTGATATGTGTTTATCTGCCATTGCTCAGCTTCAAGTTGTTGGTGTAAGCCATTCTGCCTTAAATAATTTTGTAACAAGCATGGAAGAAGTATTTATGGAAGAGTCAAGCTAAAGAGCAAAAACTTTCTTTTTCTGAAGAAAGTTTATTAGAGCTTCCAGTTTTAAAGACATGTCCAGGTCACAAACTTTTCCTCTGTTGCGGGCGCCATCTTTTTTGTTTTGGAATAGCTCTGACGCGTAGAGAGTGATGTTGCCCACACCAATCAATGACTGTGATTGGTCCGGCTCTGCTTCAGTCGAGAGAAGCGTGCCCATACTCACTTTCTTTTGCGCAGAAAAGTAATGGGTATGGCTACTCCAGGCTAGAAAAGTGTACCTTGTAAATTTAATTATTCTATGTTAACTTTGAGGCAGCTTACTCACTGGGATCCACAAGGGGTGTACATAAATTAGGTGCTATATATTTTACTTTGAGAAATTTTCCGCCCAAGTTTAATTTAGCTTTGGCAAATATACATCTGGTGTCGAGCATCTGTGTTTGTTAAACTCACTTAAGTACTTTAATACAGCTGATAACTTTGCAGTCGATACAATACATGACATTTAAAGGTGTTGCACAAACTGATATTGGAGTGTGTGCAGAACAACTTCTTAAGTGCTAGAGAACTGGAGCAGGAATGTGCGCACGTAAATCCGCCTCACGTCACGCCCTCTCCACGCCTCCATTCAACCAAAGAAGGACAATGCAAATGGTTCTGTGAATACCTTTTGCCTATACATGAGCCACATGTGTGGGTTTTGCCCAAAAAAAAGTGTGCAGGAGCTGGTCCAGCATTACTACTTGTGGTATGTTTTACAGTGAACATACAACAATGATCTGAGACAATAAAAAAAAAAAATGATGTAATCTTAAAGCAAGTGTATAAATATAAATTAAATTTACTCTTTAGAGTAAAATGATGCAGCAAAACTGAAAAATGAAATGTGGCTGAGGTAGGCTTATTATCAATTGTTAGCATAGCACATGCTAGCACCAAGAGACGTTTTCTTATTTTTGGATGGGTTATGTTTGTCACAGTTTTGTTTGTGTTGTTTGTTTGTTTTAATAAAAAAAAAACATTAAAAGACAATAATGACTTGTGGTCAAGTCAGTTGTCACTGGACTCAAAATTTTACTTAAAATTCTATTGTGGAAACAAGGAACCCCTGCTAATGCAATTTTGTGTCAATTTGTCTTGACGGATATTTATAAAAGACTAAAATGTCCTTGTCCCAAATGTTTTTCCCAATCATAAAACCAAAGCAGTGCACTGTACTTTCAGCTATTGCCTGTAGACTGTATGTCACACACTTACCATGACAAAAAGAACGTCTCAATTTACAAAAAAAGCTCCAAGAACAATACAACTGTCTAAGAAAAGTAGCAGGTGAATATGCTGCGTTTTGTAGCCTCTGTAAGTGTGAATATTCCATCATGTAGAAAAGTTGTATTTCTTTGAAGTAAAATAATATAATATATAAAAGCATAAATTACCCTTTTGAGGGAATTTTGTAAATCTCAAAAAACAAAAGTTATCTCTAAATATTGGATTGAGTCAGTGCTAAAAGGGTGGAAGAACATATAATGGCATTAAAAGCTCTCCAAAAGGAGAATATGAAAATGAGAATGAGAATATGAAAATGTTTTTAATGATTGTTAAAAAAAAAAAAAATCTATATCCAAGGTATTGACACTCTCTGGAAAAAAGTACTGTCATTCATAATAGAAGAAGACCAAACGCTGATGATATTTTGTTATGTATAACAGAGCCTGCATCTTCAATCCTTTGTGTTATTGACATTATTCAACTGTTAAGTATATTTTTTAGGCTACAAAATGTATTTTTCTAAATCACTTGCATAAGCTCAGAGAGAACTGACTATTTAACATCCTTCCTATTCTGTTGGTCCATGTTGGGTTTTGTCTAACTTGGCATTCATATTACCCCCTGGTTAACCAGATGTTTAATGCATTTCACCCCTCTCATAGACAATATAAAAAAAAGACCTGGAATGATTACCCACTCTTCCTCTATGATTGTTGGTACAGTGTCTATGGCATGCATCGGGAACTAGCATTTTCGGAGCCGCATGTGGATCTTTAGCCCCACTTGTGCGGCTCCCTGAGACAACGGTTTGGAAGTTAATTAATTAAATGTGCAGCACAGAGGTTCTGCTAGACTTTACTTTATTTCAGTCAAACGTTAAATAACCAAACAAAGAACTATAGCCTATTTAATACAAAATGGAACATATGACTCAAAGATAACGTAACAGTTTAGCCCTTGTCTGAGTGATTAAAGAAAATGTCAAATTCACGTGCAGCTGCCTGGGCTCTGCGCTACGTAAGTGGTAAGTTAATACTGCACAGAGTCCAAACTGAGCACACAGAACAGGGAGATGTGCTGTTTGTGTGTCAATTGAATTCACTTATTCATCCCGGAGTCTGTTACAATTACTATGCAGGCTACAGTTTGAGGACTGTATCCTTTTAGGTCATGATTGAATGGGTTCAATATTTCTAAATAACACCGGCCAGGCTTGTCTTTGATGAGTTAAAATGTGTTATTGGAATTGATTATATCCTTATATTTATCCAGAGAGACACGGAGACAGATTATAATTTAACAAGCAATAGAGAGGTTTACTTAAAGATGTAAACATGACATGAGATTATATACAACACAGTGACGTCTATGGTGAGAGGCGTTCACAATGGTCCAGGTGCAAGAGTCCCGGGACAAGCCATGTCTCAGTCTAGTTATGTCTAATTCAGGCTTGGATTAGCACGAAGGACATGACATGAATTTGACATGACCTGAAGAGAACTATAAGAGAACTTTATTAGACTCTTTCACAGACATAAGCTGTAGATCTTCACATTGTGTGTACCTTCTGCTCATGAAGAATTAGTAATAACCAATACACAAAATTATAGCACAATAGGAGCTAACGTTACTGAACCAAGGACCAATGGACCATTAAAGTATATATTAATAATTAATACATAATATATAAAAAGATTATTTAAATCAAGTTTAGTCGCAAAATGTTAAGGTCTGAAATAAGTACGGATATTGGTCTCGGCTCCCAACAAACGCACATTTAAAGGTTCCAAAAGGTTGCAGACTCTTGGTCTATGGTTAAAATGTACATGCTTCCTATAACCCTTACAAATCATCCCTTTGTTACTTTAAAACAAGGTGCTCAAACTACTTACTGGTTGGCTGAGTGGCTTTATATGGAACCAAAGAAAATCTATGCTTAAAATGTCCAAGTTACAGCTTCTGTTGCTAAGGGAGGACTAGATATACCAAATTTAAGCTGTATCAGCTGCATCTCATCTGAGGTTTTTAGTGGAATGGGTCAATGAGGATCCCACATCTGTCTGGTTGGGCTTTGAAAAATGACAGGCTTCCTGTTTGTTTTTCTGCCTTCTGTCCAGTAAGAAGATATGTTCTGTAAAGAGTTTGTGTAATAATAACCCAACAATCACCAACACTGTAAAAGCATGGTTTGTGGTGTGAAAGCTGGATGTGACGTTTCTCTTAACTCACATGCTCTCCCCAATACAAGGTAACCCTGACTTTAAACCAGGCATGGCATGACAATGCTTGGACACACAAGGGTTCAGGAAAATGTGTGATCTGAATGTGAGGTCTTTCTTGTGCTCTTTTGAACAGCTCCAGGGTAAATATAATCTTCCCAAAAGCCTCTTCTTTAAATATCACCAAGGCAACATATTTGCTCTTGGGCTATAGTCATTAATGTTGTTTCACAGCCAAATCTCCAGTGTTAAATTAACACTGTGTGTGTTAAAAATTAGAAATCAGCCTTAAACCAAGTGTGAGTGGGTTTGAGACCATGAGTGACAGTCACAGAAACCAGACAGAGATGTACTCAAAAAAAAAATAATGAGCAAGTTTTCGGCATAAACGACTAATTAAAAAATAAATAATTTTTATTAGAAAACATAACTCTGTTTTTCCCGTTCCACTGTTTATATTTAAATATACATGCATGTATAGCCATTCTTCTGTGCCTCTCTGTAAGTTTCATGTATGACCTTTTGATTCTAGACTATACATATCTAATATATGCTTTGAGCTTGATGATGGTATGTCATTTAGTATATAGTCAGTAGGTCCAAACAGCAATTTTTACTTTTACAATAATAGATAGAGCTATACATTACTGATTGTATTGTAGTACAGAAAAAGACCAGCCTTGCATGTCACAAATTTATGCCATAGGCTTTTAAAAAACATTTTCCCCATAAGTGACAAGCTGAGGATAAGACGAAAAGGTCACAGTCCTGCCGCTGTGATTCAGCTGTGTGATGTCAACGTGCGCCTTTGGAAAAGAGGCAGTGAATTAGTCACTTACCCCTGAAGGCAACAGCTGCACCTAGACAAGATTAACGTTCTAAAAGACAAATGGAGGTAGGAACAAAACAAGCCCCAGTGGTTCTAAAGGCCCAAAACCGACCACTGCCTGATATCTGAAGTAGCTGATATCAAGAAATTTTTACCAATAGCTAGAAAGGGCTTGACTAAAGCACAGCACAGAGGCACTAATCATGGCTGCACAGGAGCAGGCCCTATTGCACCAGAGCAATAGAGGCCCAGATCTACCACACCAGACAAGACCCAATGTTTAGGCTGTGCATAGAATCCTCTTAGACAATCCAACACTTAACTGCAATGGTAAGATGCTAGCAGGAAAAGCCTACATGGAACACCATAACCAAGTGGCTGGTGTAGTGTACAGGAACATCTGTGCAGAGTATGGACTGGAAACCCCAAGGAAAAAGTGTGAAACACCTTCAAAGTTGATAGAGAATGATTGAGCCAAGATCCTGTGGGATTTCCAGTAACAGAGCGATAAAATGTGGTAATGGCAAACTGACTGGACATTGTGGTGTTGGACAAACAGCAGAGAAAAGCCGTTGTGGTTGACATATATATGCCAAGTGATGGCAACATCAGGAAAAAGGAACTTAAGAATAGAGAAATACCAAGGCCTCAAAAAAGAACTTGAGAAGGCCTGGAAAGTGAAGGCAACGGTGGTACTCGGGACAGTAACCCCCAAACAGCCGATCCCTGGAAGAACACTAGACATCTCGGTCCAGATAAGCTTATGAACAGCCAAGATACTATGCAGAACCATCAAGCTCCCTCATCAAGCTGGTAGAGAAAAAGTGGAGTATTTTATACAAGTGGAGTATTTTATACAAGTGGAGTATTTTATATTAGTGGACTAAAGACAGAAGAAACCACACAGGGAATTGTCTTTTACTCATGTAGTTTATTGGCTTCAATCACACGAACACTGCATCGTTATGTGGAAAGCAGCGTGGGTCTTTTTCGGAGCCTGTGCGCACAGACAGACTAGACAGCACAACCAGGTGTCACACCTGTCAGGTCTTGGTCCAGGCCCAGGCAGAGATGATGAATGAGGATAATAGCAGCACCAATGGGTTTGGGATTGTATTTTTCAAATCACAAAGACCCTGACCCAAGCTTCTGATCAGACTGCGTACCGGTAAGTTTTCTGTGTTCTGCTTCTAAAGTCCTGCTTTCTCCTTGTTTAAGCAAAATTTTTACTCTTTCACAACCTCAATCATACCCTGTATATTTTTATTTAGCAATGCGCTGCCCTTGCTGTAGCATAAAATATGTCGGTAGTAATGTTTCAGGATACAAGCCCAAATTGTTTTGAGAATATTTTAAATAATTTCTTATTTATTTCACATATTATTTTTTTTCAATAATTTAAATTGGCAAATTAATATATTAAATTTATTATACCAGAGCATGTGCGCTTTAATAATAAAAATGTGCATGGCAATGACTTGTCCTAACTGAATTTAATGATGTCTTCATTATTCCATGATCTGGACCTAAATTCAAAACAATTCAGAACAAACACTGCTGTTGGCTTGTGCTTTGACTAAGATCAGCTGTTTACCCGTCTGCTCCACTTCGCTTTTCTAACCACCGCCCCTCGTGGCGCAGACCCACAGACGGATACAAGGTAGCTGCGGCAGCCACAAGATAGCAGATATAACACTGTCTTGATCACCGCTCGGCCTGCACTGCTGCAAGATACAGACCTGAATTTCAAATCTAAAAGTAAGCTTTTATACTTCCATCTGTTCTGCTGGCTTTAAGGTCAGGGTCAAAGTTCAGGTCCTTGATTTGGACATCACGCAGTTTAAAGGGAATGTGTCAAAGTAATAGCTGCTAATATGTGTCACTTACACTGCAGAACCTTTAGGAATTTTCACAATACTTTGCCATTAGAGACTTCATAGTCATCACTTTAATTATGCCTTATTTATGAAGGTCGGATATTTATTTTTTTATCTCTTAAACAATTAATGGAAAAAATGTGTTTAGGATTAGATTAGGGCAATTTGGGTTTCCTTATTTTGACATGCCATAAGGCAAAGTGCTGTGCTAGTGTGCTGTGTTTTCCCCCAAAAGCAGATGATAAATGTTGAAAAACAGCAGAACAGGTTTTATGGTTGGCCCAGATTCTCTAACAAAACCACCTGCTGACTTCTGGGGATAAATAAAAACCAAGACTGCAAAATCTCACAACAGACCTAGAAATGTATTTTGTAACACTGACAGTTAGAATATGCATGTTAGTAACGCACATAAAAGTTTTTTCATAAATGATAACCGACAAAAAAGAATTGTCAGTAATTGTTTAGCCTTATTAAACCATTCAGTTAGATAATCCAGTTGTGCTCATAAGTTTGCATACCCTGGCAGAATTTGTGATTTTGTTATTTTGCCATTTTTCAAAGAATATGAATAATAGCACAATAAAAAAACATTTCACTCATAGTTAGTGGTTCAGTGAAGCCATTTATTGCCAAACAATTGTGTTTACTCTTTTTAAATCGTAATGACAACAGAAACTACCCCAAAAGACCTGATCAAAAGTACCCTGGTTATTTTGGCCTGATAACATGAACAGAAGTTGACAAGTTTGAATGGCTACTAAAGGTGTTCAAACTCTAATAAAGAAGTGGAAATGAAAAGGTAAGGTAGATCAACAAAAATTTCAGCCACAACTGCCAGAAAAATTGTTTAGAATGAAAAGAAAAAAAAAAGTTGCTTACGGAATAAGACAAAGACAGTTTGAGGCTGTAGCTTCGTCTGAGCTGGAATAACCTGCCCAGCCAGACTTTTTCATTTCACTTAGATATGTGAAGTGGTTCTGAAACCTCTCCTATTACCCATAATTTCCACTGAGTTCAGTGCAACCAACCAATCATGAGCTTTTATTTCAAATAGGATTGTTGCTCTGTTTTCTGATTGAAGATGTAAGTTAATTTGAGAGAGAGCAGTCTTTGTAGAGAATAGGAAAATAAGGAAGGAAGATGACAAATCTGCTTCATGCATTTGTGTACAAATATATCTATTGCCACAATGTGTGACTGAGACTCGATGATGGTTGCCATTTTCTAGATGCATTTAACACTTTGCAACATTACCACTTTTCTGAACATTACCAAAATACCTAGTCCCTTCTCTCGTATTGGGGTGGTTTTATGTTATACCTAGGCAATAATCACAGTCAAATGGCTCAAAAAAAATAAAATAATAAAAGTAATATAATTTAAAGATTATAATAATAGGCGCTGCACTGGAGGAAAGCCCAAAACACACGTCACATAAAAATCCTGCCTCTTTATATGTGTGCCAACTCAAGTCCTGCCCATCTGTTGCACCGTCTAAGCCCCGGACGAAAAGTACACAGCAAAATTACCCATGTTAAATTGTGTTAAATCACTGTGGGTGTTAAAAAGTGGACCCTTCCGGTGTAAAATTTCAGGTCAACACTATGAAAGTGTTATAGCCTTAAACAGAGATATGAGTGAGTGGGTTTGAGACATGAGTGACAGTCACAGACCAGACAGAAATGTACTCTATATTTCAGTCATTTTTACTGTAGCAAGTGTTGAGTGTGAAAGTCTGTGATGAGAATCTCACAAACTTATTATTAGCTATAGATTTGAATGAGTTAATTCCTTCCGTTCCCCAGAATAATATAAAAAACCTTCTTTTTTTACAAATAAATAATGATAAATGTAGCTGCCTTTCTCTAAGTCAAGTTAGAGAGACAGGGTTTAAACAGATTTGGTTGGGAAAAAAAGAGTTTGTCTAAAGGTTATACAACCAACCCAAACCTTTAAATATACAAGTTTAAATAATTGCATTATTTTCTCATCACAGATGCTTATGCTCAACACTTTAATATTCTTAGTGTTGATCTGAAATTTAACACTGGAAAAGTGTTTATATGAGTCCAATTTAACACTGGAGATTTCACTGTATATGAGCTTCTGTCTCTGCCTTTTTGCGTGTTTGGTTGATCGGGAAAATATGCCCTTCAAAGTAACAACAACAACAAAGTAACTACATCTTCACCACTTCATTTTATTAAATATTTTTTAAAATACATTCTGTACATAAAATATTTTATAACCTTCCATATAAGAAAACAGAGTTAATAATAGAGATAGCTGTTATTTCCATCAGTCTGGGGTTCTGTTCTGTGTTATTATCATCAGTTCTGATTGGTCTGGGCTTGACTTGACCGTTTATGTCTGTCTATTGCCATAACAACCAGGCAGACATACATTTTTGTTTTCTTCTCAATAAAATACCCATCATATTTATGGTCTCTAGACAGTTAGGAGGTTTATATGTATGTATTTGAAAATATGTTATAGATTTGTTTGGGTGTGGTTTCTTTTGTGAGTGTAGTCACGTTGATATAGGCTAACTGTTTATTAAATGAGGGATTACTTGAGTATCCATGGTCAGTGTATAAGTAGAAGAGCTTCAGGGTGACGTTCCACTACATGTCAGTGGGACCGATTTGACTGGCACTTAAGGGCTTGAGGTGAATCACAGAAAGTGCTTTACAACACAAAGTATCAGTACGAAAGGTTAGGGTATCCAGTCTAAGTTAACAGAAAATTTATAAGCAGTAAAATGTATTTAACTAAAAAAAATTTTTGTTATTTTTACTAACAGAGACAGCAACTTATTTATTTTTCCTGTTATGCTGTGGGTTAAACTGATCCATTTTATATTTTTTTAAAATAAAAAATAAAATCTGAAACAAACAATTTCTGGAACATGTCAGCACAACAACCATAACAACAACAGTTATGGTTGTGAACGTAACTGGAAAATAAAAATGTAACGTTTTCTTTCACCCTTCATACACTGGAATGTTACACATGATGTTCAGGTCCTGTTAGTTAGAGGTGTGCAGCTCGAGATGAATATTGATATTATTAATACCAAATGAAATATTGATATTGCATCAATACTGGGGCATTTATATCAATATTGATATAAATCAGTGTTTGTAAATTCTTGTCTTAATTAAAAAGTTTTATTTACGTTTACGTGAAAGGGTCTAGGGATGATGTGTTAGAAGTGTGGTTCTGCATGCTTTCTTTTACTCCTCTCCAGCTGGCACCAGGTGACCTTAACCCCGCCTCCTTTCCCTCTGTGCAAAGTGGGAGCTAAAGCACCAACAACACTATCAAGAAGCATGGTAGCAGATAGAAAACGGAGCGTGGTGTGCAGTTATTTTACAGCGGTTGATGAAATCGTAGTGAACCTCGAGGTATGCAAGAAGGTTATTTTATTAGATAGTGTGTCAACACAACAAACTTATACAAACGCATACAAATTCACAAGGCATTAACCTTTTCCTATAGTCAGGAAAAATAATTCATAGAACAACATTTTCTTTGCTAAATGGAATTGTAATTGGTATTTGTATTGATATTGGTAATTTTAGCACAGTATTGTACTTGGTATCAATCGATACTCAAAATGAACCTATTGCACAGCTAACAAACCTACAGTAGATGGAATTAAGAAAAAACGATATTGAATAGTCCAAATGACACAAACAAGACTGTAGCAGCTTCACTGAAGCCTCTGGCCAGCCTCACAGATCATGTACCCTATGGCTGATGACATGGTCGACCAAAGTAGCCCCATCACATCTGGAGGAATCACATTCTTCTTATGATCAGAGCTGCAAACCCTCACCACAAACTTGGTATTTTACCCAAAAATATACAGTAAATTTGCATCAGCACATGGTTTAATTTCTGTCCAAACTTGGAGTGTGCTTTCAAGTATCTTCTTTAGAAAACCACATTCAATCCTGAACTATTTCTTTAAGTGACTTGGAAATAATGATTAGCCTATATATACACAACAAAATCTTCAGTGTTTTTTTCAATTTGGACTCATATAAACTCTCTTCCGGTTTTAAATTTCAGATCAACACTATAGAAGTGTTAGAAACCAGCCTTAAACAAAGATGAGAGTGAGTGGATCTGAGAGTATAAGGGACAGTCACAGAGACCAGACAGAGATGTAGAGATGTACAGAAGTTTCAGTCATTTTACTGTCATGACCTGTAGGAGTTTTACAGTTCATTGTGCATGTTCTCAGAGAAAAACTAAAGAGTAAGAGTTGAACCTGAACATCAACATTGATAAACAAATTATTTTTACTTGTATTTGCTCCAGCTATACCCCATATGAATGTAGATTGTATTTTCACATTTATCTGAATAAATGTGATGGGTCATTGTCAGACCAGGACTGACATAAACAGAGACAGTTAGAGACTGATTTATTTGGAAAAAAATCAAATCAAGAATTTTTGTAAGTCATACAATAATCCACAACCTTTAAACTAAATAGTCTCCAGTAAAAATGAATAAAATATAGAGTACATCTCTGTCTGGTCTCTGTGTTTATATGAGTCCATATTTAACACTGGAGATTTTGCTCTGTACAAAAAAATCTGTAACTTAAAGTCAGTCTCAACGTCTTTAGATGTAAGTGGATAGGCATTTTTATTTTTGTTTATAAATTTATTTAAAACCTAAAAATACAAATCCTGGTAGTTATTAGTATATTTTTATTTCATGAATTCTACATCAAAGCCTTAGGCCACTTTGTCCTACTAATCAAGCATAATAAATATTCATCCATTCTTTTTTTTTTTTTTTTTTTTTTTTTCATATTGTCTTAGTATGACTATCATAGAGTCAGTAAATGGTAGAGGCACAATGTTTCTGCCATTTAGTCAGTGAAATTACAGCAGGAAGAGATGAAAGGAGGAAGACAATGATGGGAGCCATTTTAGAGTAAAACCAGGCTCCTTGTGTATGTCAGAGCTTCTATTACACTGCTCTGTAAGAAGATGATGAAACCGACCAGGATTCAACTCAGGCTGTTACCATTTTACAAAAAAAAAAAAAAGATCTGCCTAAAAACATTTGATAGAAAATGACTACACTGAGAGTTACATCTGCACCATTTGCCCACTGACTCTACAAAACAAGCAACAATACATGTGAGGAATGTGAGTAATCTGCATCAACATATCCCATCATGCATCATCAAATCATACATCCTCATACATGGCTATAGTCTCCGACTCCAGCCACTCCAATAGCTCAATCAATAACAGGATATGTTTTTCAAGTTTCCTTAAATGGGCCTGCGTACCCATGCAATCCTCTCTTACCCTCACTAGTTCACTTATAATTTATCTTAAAAAATCTATTTTTTTAAACAAAATAGAAAGAGTGGCTGTCACATTACCCCTCTCTCCTGACCTTTGGGCTTTCTAAAGTAAGCTACAGGAACTTGAAGTGTAATAGATGCAGGGAGATATTAGTCATGCCTCTCTGTGTGGAGCCATAGTCTAAATGTCAGAGTCTAACTAAGCACACAAGAGCCTGGGTCTGCTCCTTGGCCAGAAGTGACCTCTCTGTAGATTCTGCACAGTCCATTTTAAATGTGCACATGCAACAGAGGAAGTTCAAAGAGTAGTCAAATGAAATGGATCATTTGTGAACTGAAAGTCTCCACACTATGACGTCAGAGGAAGTAATTGAACATTTATTTAAAGGTTATTGTAATTGGAAAAATAGTTTCCAATGACTGGTAGTATAACAGGGGGTATTTAGAATACAGATGTGTTTAACTCTTAGACCTGGCACATTTAAAATACCCTAATGACACTGCAATAGTGGACTATGATGGACAGAGGAGGATTATTGAAAAAAAACAATTGTAGATAAAACATTTGTAAACAGATGCTTGGACAGTTCTAAAGTCCTAAAAGAAAAGTTTCAGCTTGGGCAATTTGAAAAACTTATGTATGCTTATGCCCATATTTTGCTCATGATTTAAGCCAAATAAATCCATGGTGTATTATAACTATTCCCACCATTAAATGCTTCCTCCCTTTTTATCCTCCTTCTTTTAATGAAAAACATTTTGTCACTGGAGCTTTGTTTCTTTGAACAGCAGTCCATCAGTCGCCTCAAGTCAACATCGGGGAATAACACCTTAAAACAGGAGAAAGGTTTATCTTTATTACACATTTCTCTATAATGTGTATATTCTATAAAGGTATTTTATTAAAGAGATACAACATTCCACAATACAATAAGAAGCCTATAATTCAGACTTTAGTTCTAACTATAGAAGCCCATATAACACTTCATAACTGTTCTAGTCTCTCAAGATGTCAATCTCTTAGCAACAGCAATAGGTTGTTAGAAATTAGCATTTATTCAAATGTAGTGTATTAGTAATACAAATCTTCCTTAAGATCTTAAATACAGTGGTAAGACAAAGTGTGTGAATCTTTTGGAATTTCATGGTTTTCTGAAAAAAATTCTCTTAAAATGTGATCTGATCTTCATCTTAATCAACGATATTGACAAACAATGTCTAAAAATAATTACACAAAAAAATGTATGTTTCATCTTTATTGACCACACTCATTCATCGTCCGGCGAGTGGGCAGTTCAATCACCGCTCGAAACATCCCAAAAATATGATAACATCCTGCTCTCCCCACAGTTCATACTGTCGTTGTGTCCTTGGGCAAGACACTTAACCCACCTTGTCTCCAGTGGTGTTCCAGCTGTAACACTGATAAAGCTCTTTGAGTGCCTACTAGGTGGAAAAGTGCTATATAAATACTAAAAATAAATAAATAAATTTAAAAAAAAACTTCCGAATGCCAGTGGAAAAAGTAAGTGAACTCAGCTTTTGAAGCAGTCTTTGGCAGTTCTCTACTGTTAGCACATCAACACAAGACAGGTCTTTAGGATGTTACACTTAAAACAAACATCACCTGCATTAAAATCCTTTGTCAAGCCAAAACTAAGTATTAGTATACAGATTACATTTGGGTGCCTGACCTGAGACTGTTTACCATGTCACATTTGAAAATAAATGAGCTTTATTCTAATTATGTCATCAATCATTTCTTAAGCTAAAGGCTCATCTTATGGAACACGGTATCGGCAGCTTCCCTGAGCCCAGGTATCGGTATACAGAAAGAGAAAAATGGTATTGGAACAACCCATGTTCACAGTAACACATTTTATCATGAGGCTTACCAGAGTTTGACTTACACACAATGTCAAACATAACAGCAGGATATGTGACTGTAACATGTGTCTGCAGTGATGTTAAATGTGTTTCTGAACTCCAATAGTGGCACTTGATAGTGCTGTGGAATTTATATTTTTTTTCTTCAGTTCTCTCTTGAACCTGACTCAGGTTTAGGCATGCTTTTTAATAGCAAAAAAATAATCTGGATAGACATAGCCTTCTCAAACTGATATAATCTGTACAAAAGAAATTAGGATGGTTCCCAGTTTTAAATAGCAGACGTGAATCTGGACATCAACTGAAAGGGCCATAAATAGACATGCACTTTACATGGCTGACCCGATTCTGCTTTATTTCCCTTAAAGGTTTAGGTTAGTCCTTGTAATAACAGTAGACATAAAGGCTCCCTTGAGAAAAATGACAAAAAGACTCCGCTATTTCTTTGAGAAGGTGTTTGAGGTGATGGAATGAGATATGTGACAGGATTAATGCTATATTAAACAGTAGGTGACATTCTCCACATGCTGTAAGAGCAACACTCTCTCATCATGTTTTCAAGTAAATTAAAGCTGTTATAAAAGGCATTTGTCACCCTGATCTCACACTACTCTCTTTAGGTTCTGGCCATGACACTGAATTCCTGTGGTTACTTTATCACATTCAGCTGTTTTAATTCCCAGTCCATGCTGATTATAGTTGATTGAGCTCAAATTAAGATCACATTGTTGCTGTTTCTATTGCCAACTCTTTGTTTTGGCAGCATTACTGTGTGCATCAGAGATCGGCTTATGCTAATGCGCTTTCGCAGGAGGCAAGGGACCAAACCTTAGTGGAATACGGCTTGTCCCTAACATCAGAACAATGGCCATTTTCTCTCCTTCTCAGCGGCGTCTAAGTACCTATTCTAATACCAAGTGGAGACGTAATTTAAGCGTCAAGCATTCACTAATTGTTCATTACAAAGTCAAATCACGGCCTGCTTTATGGGTCATTTAGTCTGCTAACCAGATCTGCAGCATGGGACTGCCACAGCGAGCGGGGAGCCTACTGAGAAAATGACTTGATGGATTGTTGAAGTGTTTCTACATTTACCTCTTATTTCTCCCTGCAGAGGAGAGCCAATTTATAAAGCACGTATAACCCATATGTGGAATGAACTAATGCACTTTTGTTGTGGTGTGATTTTCAGTGTCGCTATAGATAGCCTATACAGTATAATGTGTCGTTATGGCAGCTACATGAAGCTCAACCACATTCCACTCTGCATATATTAGTAATTCAGTAGCATAAGACCAATAAAACTGTCATTTTTCAAAGAGGAAGCATGTGTTGATAGTGAAATTGTCACATTAAGTGTATTATAATGTGATAATGACTGGTTGGTTTTGTAATACTTTTATAATGGATCCTAATGGTTTGAGGTCACAGTAAAGGTTCCTTTACGCTCCCATCATCTACGCAATCAGTGTCATCTGTTACAAAGCTATGACTATGACATCAGCCGTTATACTTTCAAGCATCATCTATGTCAACTACCGTCTTAATCTATACGACCTGAAGGTAGATGAAGTAAAAGATTTTAGAAAATAAAAAGAACAATAAGACAATCTATACTGAAAATTTACTATATACTCATTTTTCATGAGCTTAACAAAAAACAAAAAACTCAAAGACCTAAAACTTTTTCTATGCACACAAAAGGCCTATTTCTCTCAAATATTGTTCACATAGATGTCCAAATCAGAGTTAGTGAGCACTACTCCTTTGCCGAGATAATCCATCCACCTCACAGGTGTGGCATAACAAGACTCTGATTAGAGAACATGATTATTGCACAGGTGAGCCTTAGGCTGGCCACAATAAAAGGCCACTCTAATATGTGCAGTTTTATCACACAGCACAATGCCACAGATGTTGCTAGTTTTGAGGGAGCGTGCAGTTGGCATACTGACTGCAGGAATGTCCACCAGAGCTGTTGAGCCTGTGAATTAAATGTTCATTTCCCTACAATAAGCCCTCTCCAGGTGTTTTTGGCAGAGAGTTTGGCAGTACATCCAACCAGCCTCACAACCACAGACCACATTTAACCACACCAGCCCAGGACCTCCACATCCAGCATCTTCACCTCCAAGGTCCTCTGAGACTATCCACCCGGACAGCTGCTGCAACAATCGGTTTGCATAACCAAAGAATGCTCGTCATCTTCATCGAGGTCTCTGTCATGTCTTAGTGTTATGTGTTAGTCTGCTGTAGTAATGTATTTAAGTTCCTGTGTCTTAATGTGAAGTGTCTTATACCTGCCTGTATGTCAGATTGACTTCCTGCCCTTGTGTCTTTCCCTCCTTTATGATTGCTTGCTCCGCCCTTAATGTGCTCCACCTGTGTCTCATTGTGTTCCCTTTTATAATCTGTGTATTTCCAATGTTCAGTGTCAGATTGTCTTCTTTTCTTTCGTCACCCCTGTTAGTAGTGGACCCTGTCTTGATGTCAACTTCCGCTTGTGAATATGGACCTTGCACTTGTAAACCTAAATAAATCCTTCTGAGACCATATGCCTTCGTGGGGTTCTGCCTTGAGAGTCCTTTTACCTGTTCCAGACACCAGGGTTGTGACAGAACAATCTGACCATTACAAGGACTCAGAACCACTTAGCGCTGCTCCACAGGACCAGGGAGACTGGCTTCAACTAATGGATAAGCAGGTCAGTTGGCCCTGAGCTGGAGTCCACCGCCTGTTCCTGCTCTCTAGTCAGCCCGAGTCTTCTGAGTACCTGTGCCAGCCCAAGTCTTCTGAGTACCTGCTGCCAAAATGTCACCTCCAAAAACAAACTCAAGTTTAAGACTAGCCATAAAGAACTAATTCTGTCAACTTCTTCAAACCCAATACAGACTCAGGATTAATCCTCAGAGCAGCGATGTTGCAGCCGTTTCTCCAAATAGTTTGAAGGCACACAATAATGTTGTTAGATTGTTGTTTGGGTCTTCATTCCCAGCACTTGATTGTATTACCAGCACGGAGTTTAGTCCAAATTGGAACCAAATTAATTTAAACATCTGGCAAAATGAGTTTTCCTCACAGCGTCAGTGAGCAATATGCCGTGGTAATTTCCAGGATGTCTCTATGATGATTTCTCATGATCATGTGAGGTGATTAAATCCTCTGCTGGCAACGTCAGAACACACACAAAAGGATCAGCTGTGAACATGGAAGAACACAAGCCTATTCAAAGACTAGATATATCACACTTCATAAGTAAGAATATGATTGTCATACTCTAAAGAGTTCATAATGGCTTTGTAAGTAACACAATGCCCACCATGCAATGCAAGGATGGTGTTACTCATCCATTATAGTTCACTTTACTTTGCACTGCCATTGGCCATGAGCTATTGATTAAGAACTCTGGAACTGAAAAAGATATTGCTGGTTTTACATGATTGATTCAACAGAAATGTTTGCTTTTGAATTAAAACATGTTAAAGCTGCAGCTTTTTGTAAAGTTTATTGTTGATTGCATCTAATAAAATACTATTTAAATAATGTATCTTTACCACAATTGAATCATGTTACATGAACTATGCCCCTGAAGGAGGAAGGAGTTTACACCTGACACACACGAGTAAGTCATTAGTGAGAGAACATTTGAATTTACAATTTTGTTGGGTGTACTAAAATAAGAGTCTCTAGAGATCGTTGTTCCTTCTTTCTCAAGAAGTTATTGAATCCATTGAGTTGATTTGTGATAAAAAAATATTTTACCCCAGTCGGCATTTTCACACTGGTTATATTTGGGTTCAAACATAAATCATAGTGGGTTTGTCTGCAGTTTCCCTTTGATTGGGTTCAGAAGTAAGCCAGAAGTAAACTGGAACTATGTCAAGTTTTTTTTTTTTTTTACATCTAATTGTTGAAAAGACAGTGATATCAACAGGGGAAAAAAAGGAAAGGGTTTTTTATTTTTATGAGAAACACCCTTCTTACCACTCTGTTTGTCTGTCTGGTTAATACTGTTAATAAAAGGGATATATTGATGCGTTTTTGCAAAAGGATCAAGCCAGCCCTGCCTTGATTTCAGCGTGCTCCCATTTTAGATAGATAGATAGAGGACGCCTAGATGTCCTCAAAGTGATAAATGTCAAGTTTATCAAGTTTAATCAGTTTTTTTATATATATTTCTAATTCACAATGTTCTTAAACAATTCAAATTTCAGTTTTGAACTGTTAACTTTACAACAATGTGTTTGTTCCTTTCTTCCAAGAATATTAGGACAATCTGATGTAGCATTACAAACTGGGGTCTTTTTTATTTTCAAATGCTACATCACATTGTTCTGAAATTACTTGTTTTAATATTCCTTTGAAATTTGTGTCAATGTATGAGGGTTCGAAGTAACAAAAACATTGTTGTAACATTGTAACCAAATGTAATGTTTCAAAAATAAAATATAGTTTTAATTAATTAATGCGTTTGTGAATTTGATTTTTTTCTTATAAAAACTGAATATTAACTAATAAAATTACATTAACAGACACAGTTATTAGTAGATGAAACTGACATTTATCATTTCACAAGGCTAATAGGGGAGCACTCAGAAATCAAGCCGGAGTATTTTAAACAAACAGGCGCATTTTAGACTGTTTGTTCTATTTTATTATACCAGAGCATAGGCATAATAATAATACAAATTTGTGTGGCAATAACTTCATATCCTAATTGAACTTAATTATGTCTGCATCAGTCTGTGTTTGACTAATATCAGCTGTTGTACCCGCCTTTGTCATACCACGCCTCTCTTTTTTAACCACCACCCCTCGCAGCGCTGGCAGAGTCGCAGACGGGCAGGGGGTGTCTGCGTCAGGCACAAGATAGCAAATATAGCACCAGCTTGATCACCGCCAGGCCTGCACTGACGGAAAATATGGCCCAAAATGTTCAAGCTATACGCAAATAGAGCAATTTGTATTTGGTGTGAACGCTCTACTAACTGGATTCAATGATACAGTATGACACAGTGCTTTTTTCTACAGTTGTGCAGTAGGTTATTTATATAAGCAGAGATCTACCTTCAGTAAGTGAACCTACTTCTGATACTGAAAACCCAGGATTAACCCCAAAGTTATCACTAATCCAACTTTGAAGTAAAGGACCCAGGCATTCCCCCAGGGGCTGAAGAAGAAGAGAAAATCTGTTGTGAGTGGGACTAGCATTACTGCTTTTATGAGTGTCCTTTTGGTAGCTTAATTTAACTGTATGGTTAATAAACTGAACCTCTCTATATAGTATATGTAGAAATAAGGCTAACATCCAAGATGTGACTACATGGTTTCCACTTAATAATATGAACATTTACTTGTGTTTGAAAGTCCTCGCTAATCAGGGTCATGGTAGTGCAAACAAATGAGGTTTTTGGACATGTGAAAGTCATGCCTAGTTGAAGAGACCCTGGGATGTTAGGGGTTGTTCGGTGGCTGGTGCTGCACAGCTGTCTTTTATCTATTCCACTGTTATCTCAGTGCCTTTACTATTCCTGTCCTTAGGTTTTGTTAGAAGACACACTGTGGTGCATGTAACAAAAGAAACGTCCAACATGAAACATGAATATATTTCAGAGACATTTGCCCGTGTGTCGCATTTAATAGTCTTGCTCTGTTTGATGTTTCTGTTGTTCTCAAGATAACAAGTCAAGCGGTAGATAATGTGTTGTCACAGAGTTGCAGCACATCGACTGTACAGTGGTATTTACGGCAGAACATTTCTTCGATCTGTCAGCTTTTTAAATGTCTGAGCCAGACATCTATTTTGCATTAACATCCCGGAGATTTAAAAAAATTTACTCTGAAGACGACGGAAAAAGAACTAGCTTTAAAAATCGCAAAGTCAATCAAAGGCACCCTTCAGTGAGTTCACAGAATCCGCTCAAACACATGTATTTATGCCTGAATTTTGTATTTTTGATTGAAAGAACAAACTTCAGCTCGGTCCCTGGGGATTGCCTCGACATAAAAAACACAAGTAAAATGTATCAGACGATTGCACAGAGCTGCACCATAGATCAGAACCATATAAACCAATCAGATTAAACACAAAGTTAATGAATCGTTTAGCGCTACTCACCTCTTGTTGTAAATCCTTGATGATTTTGGTCTTCTTCTCCATCTCCACCTTGAGAAATTTGATCTGAGGATTAAACAGACACAATGAGGATTAGCATGCAGATTTTTTAAGAGCCTAACCCGAGAGACCTACAATATTACAACATATACAGAATCACAATACGCTTTAATTAAAGGATTATTTTGAAGCAGGGCTGTAAGGTTACTTGTGGAGGTTGACTATTAGTCCACACCATCAAGTTTGCACCAAAACAAAGAAATGATCCATTTAGTTTGGTTCACTGCAAAAAGTTCTGGTCGTCCACCCAACCACTTGAATGTATTAATCACCTCAAGTCTCTTTCTCTAAAATCTAAAAATCAGGTTATAAATCGGGGGTCATCCTGGACTCAGACTTGAATTTCCACAGTCACATTAAGTTAATTGCATCTTCTGCATTTTATCACCTTAAAAGCATTTCCAGTTTTTTTATCTGCACTCTTCTTTTTTGGGGTTTGTATTGAAAAAGTGCCTTATTTTAGAAATAAAGTCATGTTAGTCTGGGTATGTTTATGTGATCTAAGTGATAAATGTTATGTATTTTTGTTGAATAATGATTTAAGTGATTTTACTCAAATTAGTCACTCAGTGTGCCACAAAACTGATGTCTCCAAAAACATCTTCTAAAGGGAGTTGATTTGTAGAAAGCATTATGAAGCCCTTGTGAGATGTGCACGGACTATAGCAGTTATACAGTAGTGAGATGTCACTTTCAAGCTGTTAACTCTGCAAAAGCTTCACAAAACACTCCACAACCTGTTGTTCACTGAGACTCATATAAAAAGAAGGTGTCAGCCAACATCAGCTGATGGATTATCAAATTCATACGTTTATATGTGACAGATAAGAGTGGTGGAGTGATACATGTAAAGACATATGGACACACTTTTCCCTATTTCTCATCCAGTCCTTATGTGTTTACAGTAACATTATCTTCACCGGCAGGTTGTACTTTCTCAGTTGGCACTTGAAGAACATCATTTGCTTGATGAGAGAAAGGTGGAAAGAGTCCACTGGATTGACAGAGGTGTCAGTCAGGGTGATGGGGAGGAGTGAAGCTGGCTCTTTTCTTAAGTCCACAATCATCGCCAATATCTTAAGAGCATCCAGCTCAAGAAATAAACTTGTGCAAACCCATAAAAATGTCATAAACAACAAAAAGCTTTAAAACCAGGTTTTAAAATAGAATTTGAGTTTAAAAATTGCAGCCTACAGTTTACATTTGACTGCAAATAACAGTTAAACCTTTTGTCTGGTCAAATGAATAACTTTAGTGAAGGCTTCTAGACCTGCTTTTGCTTAGATCCATTAGGACATAGCTGAAGTTTAAGCCTGGAATGACATCTATAACCCTTACCATGTGACACAGATTAAACTGAATGTAACAGAACTTTACAGGGGCCCATGTGCTCTCTTTTCATTTACCATTTATTTATTGGTATTTGGACTTCCCCTGAGGCCCGTAGCTCTGAGTGAAAGACTCAAACATGACCTTTGATGTTATCATGTCCCTGTAAGAGATGTGAGTCAACTGGTGGACTCCACTTTCTCCCTCCCCAGGGAAGCAGTGTGGGAAATGAAAGACCAAGACTCTGTGTGAGGGCTGTGTGCGTATGTGTGTTTGTTTCAGATTACAATCTCTTTGTTCAATATAAATATAACCACTTAGTTTAAATAGACAGTACCATTTTCCCCTTGCATTTAGGAAAACATTTATGCTCTAATAACATATAGTAATAGGAATGATACTTTAAGAAGTCATCTAAGCTTTATTATAAACAATGCAAAACAGTAAGCTTTGGCCAATCCTGTTTGCTTGTTTGCTTCCATAAGCTATGTAAGGGATGCTCCCATTAGCTGTTGTACTCATGAACACTGAATAGAGAAGCAAACAAGAATCATACTGGAAAATTGTCTTCTCCATCACTGGATACATCAGTTTGCACAGATAAATAAGTGCAAAAAAGAAAAAATATTGAGAGGTGAATCAAAGATAAATATTAAAAAAAAAAAAATTCATTTAATGAAGCAGAGATAATCATTATGGTCTAACGCCAAACTAGACATTTATAGTAAACTCTCATTTCTATACAATTTATCACCATTTTGCCGTAAAGTTTACTTTTAATTATTTTTTTATAAACTAAAAGCAGGCAGGTTGGTAAGCTGCTGTGAGGTGTGTGGGTTGGGAGCATGGGAGGAGTTCTCTAGCTAGCCAGAGTGATTCATTATCTGGACAGTAGCCTTGGAAGAAGCCATGGCTTTTTGAAATAGATTTATATGATACTGTGGGTAAATGACAAGGGCATACAGTATGTGCGCTACTTAAATTGGAAGTGTGTTTATACAGTTTAGGATCATTTAACTATATAAAGATGTGACTTGATTAATTAACATTTTCTATTTATTTTCTGCACCCTGGGTATTTACCAGATTCAGACCTGGAAACATTGCAGGAAAGGAAGACACTTGATTCACATGACAGCCTCAAATAAATCACCTGCCAGGTCCAGTGTGAACAGGGCTGACCATTACATCCCTGATCACTAAAAACCCATAAAGTTTGCTGGTCATTTAGTGGGAACTATGTGAGAAAGGGGCTTTTTATGACACACACTGACAGTAAACCTTCACTATTATTCACTTTGGAACATGTACATTGTAGTTTCACCCGTTCATATATGGATGCATGTGTATGAATGCATGGATGGTGGTTTACATTGAGTGAGTGCAACTTGTCATAAATAGCACACAGCTTGTTGTAAACCAAGAGTGCCATGTAACTCCGGAATATTTTAAAATATAATTTTCCAGACAACCAACTAAAAGCGCTGCCACACAATATATGTGCAAAGAAATGTCAGCGGTGCCTTTGTGATTAGCCTGTGCATGATATGCCCAAGCAGTTCTTCCGTCGCTGTGTTTCATTGCGTGTTCTCCTACTGGGCAACAGATTTAATGGCCCATATGCTTATTGTGTCAGGGTGATACCTTTGTTTTTCTCATTTCATTTTATGTAGAGCTCCGACTGTCCTCCTGTGGAGGCCTGCGGCTTGTGTTTATCGCTCAGCCAGAGGTTCAAACACCAGCTGCAGATGGCAAATGGCTGCTGAGAGCAGCTCCATATATATACATTCATATACTGTACACATATATATAAATATACTATAGTGGCAGATGCATTAAGGCAGACTGTGTCTTTTTGATTTAAAGGGATTTGAGAGAGTAGTCCTTGAGGGAGGTCATCCATATAAACATAAGGAAAAAGAAACATGAAGGCATGACCATATGTGCTTAGGGACATAATATCTCTCACAAAGATTCTTGTAGCTCATGGTCATGTCATTCTTAAAGAAATATGCGGAAATTTCACCTTTTGGACTAAGAATGAGGCTATATAATTAGGTTATCAAGTAACAGATAGTAGTGAAACACTTGGCCAAACGATAAATATTGAATGAATGAAATAGTATGTAATTTATTGCCAATATATTAAATTTGTCATGTTAAACTTGTAGTGTTTGGTAGCCTCTGAGAGGGAAATTTCATATTGCAAATCTAGTCCTTATGGTAGCTTTGTTAGGACATGCTGTAATGAACCTAGTTTTAATATGTCTGATTGGATTAATTTGGAAGCAGAATTCAACAGCTAATATTTTGGAAATGTAAGTCACATAAAGATAATACATAAAATAATACATGTTAGGTGCTTGCGCCGCATTAAGGCATATTTTTTGTTCCCCTTTCCCACTTTTTCCCTCTGTATATTATTAGAGGAGATAATTAGTCTTGGCGGCTTTCTGTAGCCTATAAATAGGCCTACTGGTAATGTCGTCGTCACTCTTTGACTCCCTTTAGCTGATATCGAGACTTTGCTATCAGCTTGTTCGCGAGCTCTCCTCCTCCGTCTGGCTCCGCTCGCCGATGCCGGGTGTGTGTGCCAGAGCACGTTTTAGCCTTTAGCCTTGAATTTTTTTTGTTTAACCTGATGGGACCGGCTGTCCTGTTTTCGCCTTTTTCTTTTTTAATTAGGGCTTAGACCCGAGGTTTTGTTAGGGGTAGTGGGCAGTAAGGCAGCTTCTATGGCTCTGTATAGGGTTGGCCTGTCTGACTTCTCGTCCTTATATTCTGTTTGTCTGGCTCACCATGGTTTTTTGCTTTGATACTTTGGGCACGGGAGGGTTGGATTGTCAAAAGTTAAACTAAATGACAAATAAAACACAGTTTAAATATCACCCTCCTGTGTCCTTTAATAATATATTAATAATATAATATAACCCCTTGGGTTGTAACATATTAATAGGGGCTCATCAAAAACTTTTCCCGTAGAAGTTTATAGCCGCTTTGAAGTTATCTTTTGGTCATTTTTTTCTCAGTAATTTTTTTGTGGTTGTATTTAATGTTCCTCGTTAAAGCTTGCAACATAGCCGTTTGTAGCCGCTTGTGATTAGTTGCCTTTTGGTCGCTTTGTCTGTAACTTTGTGGCATTTGTAGTGCTTTGTTGTGATTGGTTTCTGCTTTTCGATTGGTCTTGGTGAGCCAATAAAGGAGTTTAAGGTGGAGGATTTTGTGTCAAGCCCTTCATTGGATGTTTTTGATAGATGTATAAAGGATTACCTGTTGCTGACTGGTTATAATGGTATTGATGTTTCTAGACAGCTAAAAAAAACAGGTAATTAAGGTGGAGATATTTGAGGCTTTAGTTAAAAAGAGTATTTTCAACTAAACTTCTGAGCACTCAACTAAAAAAGTACATGATGCGGTCAGACTTAAGGAGGTAGAGGTTGAGTTACAGCGCTTCCATGTCAAAGCAAAAGCGTTCCAGTTTGAGCTAGAAGCTAAAAGCACAGCAAAAAGAAATTCATTTGCGTGAGTTAGAACTAAGTGTTGCTCCAACTCAAGTAAAAGATTCTGGCTTTGTGACCAGAAAAAAATGTTTAGTTCTGCCCTTTAACAAAAGAGACTTGGATAAATTCTTTATCCTGTTCGAGGGAGTGGCAAACACATTAAAATGGTCCAAGGATGCGTGGACCTTATTGTTGAAGTGCGGTAAAGCGCAAGCGGCGTATTTCACGCGTTCTGCAGAGGACAGTCTGGACTATGATAAAGTTAAATCGGCTGTGCTCCGATGTTTGGAACTTTGTCCAGAAGCATACAAACAAAAATTTGGGAGATTGAAGAAGCATCCTTACCAAACCTATGTGGAGTTTGCCCACGAGAAAGAACTCTCTTTGAAAGATGGTGCACATCAAATGACGTTAAAGATTTCAGTAGATTAAAGAAATTAATTTTACTTGAAGACTTTAAAAATTGTCTGCCATATGTAAACAAACATAAAGTGTGTGATGTGTCTAAAGCTGCAGTGTAAGTGGATGAGTACTTCCTTACACACAAAACAGTTTTTACAGGCATTTAACAGTAAACCTGTTGAGTGTGTGTGATGACAGAAACGGAGTTAAAAGTTTCCAAATGACTACAGACCGAGTCAGGGAAATGAGCAGAGAACAAGATAAAACTGAAAAGGAGGACTTTAGAGGAAAAGACAATGTAATGTGTTTCTATTGTAAAAAGAGAGGACACATTTTTGCTAGTTGCCCAGAATTAACAAAACAAAACTCAAAGCCTGTCACTTTGATAAATAAGCAGGAAAAAAACAATAACATACCTGAAAGGCCTTGTGACAAGTCCAGTGACTTGGCAGACTTTTCTCTGTTTATAATAATAATAATCTTTAATTTTATATAGCGCTTTTCCACCTACTGTAGTAGGCACTCAAAGCGCTTTACACACATTAAACTATTACCAGTGTTACAGAACATCACTGACGGCAATGTAGATTAAGTGTCTTGCCCAAGGACACAACGACAGTATGCGGGGGAGAGCGGGATGTTATGATGTTTTGGGATGTTTCGAGCGGGGATTGATCCGCCCACCCGCCGGTCGAAGGACTACCACTCTACCCACTGAGCTATACTGCCACCCTGTTTATTATGTACGGCGTTGTGTCTTTGCCCCAATGATAATGTCCGTGTCCCAATAAAAATACTCTGCGATTCGGCTGCTTCTCAGTCGTTCATTTTGTAGGGCGTTTTGGCATTTAGTCACAAGTCTGCCGTTGGTTCTGATGTACCAGTCGTGGGCTTTGCAATAAAAGACATTGGTGTGCCATTACACAGAGTGTCTGTTGAATCTGATTTGGTATCAGGTGAAGTGGAAGTCTGAGTTTACGATTAAAGGAATTCACTTCATTATGGGGAACGACTTAGCCGGTGGTAAAGTTCTAGGAACTCCTGAAATTACACCCTTTGCAATAATGAAGTCTCCAGATGAACTTGCTGTAAAGTTCCCAAAGACTTTTTCAGCTTGTGCTGTTACTAGGTCCATGTATAAAAAGCACGACGAGGAGGTTATCTTGAGTGACAGTTTCCTGTGTAAACCAGCCGCTGAGTCTATTAATGTAGTTTAGTTTCCCGCTAATACTGACAGTAAGTTTGGCAAATGTCGTTAATATTGTCTCTGCCGCAGTTGATCGCTGACCAAAAAAATGACGAGTCTTTAATAGCCTTGTTTGACGCTGTCGTTACTGATAAAGACGCTGTGTCCATGTCTTCTGGCTATTTTGCGATGATAAGTTTTCTTTATTCCCAAATGAGCAGCCAAAGGATTATCATGAGCCTACTTCAATATCTCCTTTCGAAAAGAAGTAGGAACTACAATCTGCGTCAAAACACTCCACTCTTCCACCGGAGAGACATTTAATGCCGTCCATTTTCGTATCAACAAATTGTCCTTAACTCTATGGGATGTTGCGCGTTACTGTAAATCATGTCATTGGTGTCAAGTTTCGGAAAAACCAAATCAAACTGTTACTCCCGCTCCTTTGTACCCAATCCCAGTCGTTGGGGAACCTTTTGAATGGGTATTGGTTGATTGTGTGGCTCTGCTTCCTCGAACCAAAACAGGAAATACATTTCTAATAACAGTCATGTGTGTATCCACTTGTTTCCCAGAGTTTTTTCCTGTGTGAAAGATTACAACTCCAGTTGTTGTTAAAACCCTGACAATTTTTTTTTCGCTGTTTGGTCCACTCTGTCCAGACAGACCAAGGTACTAACTTTATGTCACGTATTTTTGCACAGGTCCTTAAGCAACTCAACATCCAGCATTGTCACTCTTCACTTATCACCCAGACAGTCAAGGCGCGCTAGAGCGCTTTCACCAGACGCTTAAGACTATGCTCCATACATATTGTTTGGAGTTTGAAAAAGACTGGGATGAAGGGGTTTACTTCCAAATGTTTGTTATTCGGGGGGTGGTTCAAAAATCCCTTGGTTTCAGCCTTTTAGAGTTGTTTTTTGCACACACTGTGCGTGGTCCCTTAAAACTCCTAAAAGAAAAATGATTGTGTGGAGGGACAGAGCAGAACCTTTTGGATTATGTGTGTAACTTTAGGTTAAAACTGTGCCGTGCATTTGAAATCGCAAAAGACAACTTGGAAAAGAGCCGGTTTGACAGACATGCTAAAGTTTGTGAGTTTCAGCCTGGTGACAAAGTGTTGGTGTTGTTACCTATTCCTGGTGCTAGCCTTCAAGCTCGCTAAAGTGGGCCTTATGGTATTCAGAAAAAGATTGGAGACAGGGATCTGATTGCCACTCCTGACAGTCGGCATGGGTCCCAGTTATGTCACGTGAATATGTTGAAAAAGTATTGTAAACGCACACCTTCTTCTCTGTCACTTGTCACCTGTGCCGTCCAGTGCTGAAGTTGCAGGGCCTTGTCTTGTCACTGGAAATGTTCCAGAAGCGCTGTCTGGTGCTAAAAGTGCCGCCTCTTGTTTAACCTCAGTAAATAATACAGCAGCGCTGCCAGTCGCTGATGAGGGAGGCGGGCTTTGTCTGAAGCGTTGACTCAAGGAAAGTTGTTAATTTCTGACATTATGAATAACATTTATTCTCATTTTGCTCATCTTCCAGAGCTTCAATGCTCAGATTTGGCAGAATTGTTAAATGCCAATAAATCTTTCTTTTCAGATGTGCCATGTAAAACCACAGTGCTGATGCACAATATTGATGTTGGTGATACTCCGCCCATCAAGCAATACCCTTATCATGTCAATCCTGACAAACATGATTGTCTTAAGCAGTCGGTAGACTACATGTTGGCCCATAATATTGCTGAGCCCAGTTGTAGTGCCTGGAGTTCACCTTGCCTGCTTACAAATAAATCTAACGGTGAAGATTGTTTTTGTACCGATGTCAGGAAAGTGAATAATGTTACCAAGCCTGATTGTTTTCCGTTGCTACGCATTGAGGACTGTGATTACCCGGGTGGGTGGTGCGAATGTGTCCAAGCTTGACTTGCTGAAAGTTTATTGGCAGGTGCCTTACACAGATTGCGCTAAGGATATCTCTGTGTTGGTTACGCCTAATGACTTCTTGCAATATACAGTCATGGCTTTTGGCATGTGCAATGCACCAGCTACCTTTCAGCACTTGATGAACATCGTGCTGTCCAGCCTGTCCTTCTGTGAGGCTTATTTAGACGACTTGGTTGTGTGTTCAGGAAGATGGATGGAACACTTGGAAAACCTTCGAAATGTTAAAGAAGCCAATTTGACTTTGAATTTATTATATTATATATATTATATATATATATATTATGTGAATTTTGTGGCTTTTCCTGTCCCAAACACTGAGCTTCGTCGATATCTGGCAATGATTGATTATTATCGAGGATTTTGTAAGAATTTTTCTGATGTGGTGTCTCTGTTAACTTACCTGTTGAGCCCTTAGGTGCCCTTTATGACTGCTGTCAAACTGTTTTTGAAAATACCAGGTCTTTGTTGTTGTGCGCTCCTGTCCTCACTGCGCCTTCCTTTGAAAGGCCTTTTAAATTGGCTGTGGATGCCAGTGACACCGGGGTGGGTGCTGTTTTGTTGAAGGAAGGTCTAGATGACATTGATCATCCTGTTTGACTTGACTGCCATCAAAAATTGTATTCTACTATTGAAAAAGAGGCTCTTGCACTGATTCTGGCCTTAGCACATTTTCAATTTTATGTTGGTTCCGCTAGTGCTCCTGTTATAGTTTTCATAATCCGCTCGTGTTTTTGCACCTCATGCGCAACAAAAACAGGCGCTTAATGAACTGGAGTCTCCGTTTGCAGGAGTATAATGTAGAGCTTAAACATATAAGGGGCAAAGATAATGCTTTGGTCAACGCGTTATCACGCATGTAGACTGGAAATGGTTTTTACTTTTTTTTTAGTGGCCACTTAAGTGCATATGATTTAAAACATGTTAGCAATAATAACCAGTTAATAATCATATTATCATATTTATTGCAGTTAAACCTTTTGATAAAGTTAATTCACACTATAATGTGATGTACTATGTAAGTAAATGCTTATTATGACCCTAAGAGACGGAACCTTATGTGTGGATATAACGACAATTAGAAGAGAATTGTTCTTGGACACTCAATACGTTATTGACATGGATGTTTTATATGTAGCCAATACTTTCAGATATTTGTTAATCAATGCTTTTTTGCAACAAAACTAAAATGTTATAACTTCAAGATAACAAAGAAAACACATTGATTTGTGTACTTAAAATCCACTACACCCTAATTCCTTTCTATTCCAAAAAAGCCCATGATACAGCAAATCTGACTCGGAAACATGTTGAAAGACTTGTTTGATACTCATTAAAGAATGATTTGTGCCGAGGGTGAGACAGCTGTATTGAGGGATTTCTTTGTCTTATTGGAAATGACTCCAGACAGTTGAGTGTCCTTGACAGAGGTTAGTCGTAGTGAAATTTCTTGATGCTGGAGATGACCTGAAGCGGCTTTACAGACTCCAGGGAGCAGTAAACTAAGCCCCCAACGGACACACACATCCCTCAGCACCACACGATAACATCACACATCTGAGCCCCAGCCTTTGGGAGCACACAGAAATACTGCTGGCTACACAAATAACATTCCTGAACATGAAACATAATTCTTATATTGCCAAAGTATATTATAACAGCCACCAAAGCCCTCTGATTGTAAAATATTTACCAAGACGTGCTGGTCAAAAGTAAAATTGCAGAAAATATAGTTCTTAAAGAGTAACTAAACCCTAAAACAACTTTTTTTAGTTAATGATATGTATGAATGGGGCCTTATTAGTGCTGTCCATTGATCTGACTAAAAGTTTTGACAATTGAGTATAAAGTATATTAATTTTAAAAAATATGGTGTAAAACCGTCTAAGTGCTGCCCCCTTCAGGTTGAACGATAATTATTGTAGTTGCTAAAACTGTGACGTATACTGGCTCGACTAACGGCTCACGACCCATGACCCTGGCACGTCACCCTTGGCATTGTTTACTCCTGGTATAAAAACATCTTGTTCTGTCAAAACCCGTAGCCTAGCCAGTCAGCGTATATTAGCATCTAGTTAGCATAGCCGTTTATATAGATATTTAGATTATTTCTCATAGCCTAGATAATTAAATAGCATAGCAGTTAGTTCTTAGTGTAGTATTGTTATAAGCATAGTTAGTTAGTGGCACAGTATTGCATCAGTTAGGATAGCTTTAGGTTAGCATAGATTTTTTTTTGCATTAGAGCTGTATTTAGTGTGGTTGTTAGAATGGGGCGTAGGTGTAGTGTTGCTGGTTACAACAGCACTGTTGGACTGCATAGCTTTCCAGCAGACTTAGAAATTAGGAATAAGTGGTTACATGCACTTGGCCTGGGAGACCGAGAGTTACCGCTGAGAGCTGGAGTGTGCAACCTGCATTTTACACGGGATTGCTTCTCTAACGCAATGGAGGTGGAAATGGGCTTCTCCAAAATGCTCACGCTAAAAAGCACTGCAGTGCCAAACGCTGCTCCTCTTGCACGGACTCCACCACTGCAGCAGTGTCTTCAGGTAAGTGAGCATATATTTATATATATATTTATCCTATTAAACTAAAATTAATTCATCAGTTTGTCATATTCCTAGTTAGATACACTATGCTAAACGTTAGCTTCAGCTACTCCTGATACCGTGGCGCTAACGGGTCTGTCGCAGACTAGTGTAGATACTCCCTTGTTTCTCAGCACACACATATATCTAGCATTACTATGTTATTACTCAATATTACGTTAGTCTTTTCTCATACTTTGCTGTACGTGTATCAGTGATGCAGCACTAAAGAAGCTTTATTTTTGTGACTTTGGACTTGGCCAAACATACGTCTCTTGACTCGTGTGTTCTAACAGAGGGCATTTTTACGCTGTCTTGGATAGCTGTGTTGGACTTGTGCGTGTTGTGTAAAGCTTGCTCATTTAATCATTCAATCAATCAATTTAATCATTTTAAAAGCAGCAAAAATGCGCACTATTGTTGTAAACTGCATATTGCTGCTCCACGAGGCTATATGTGACTGTTTGTGTTTGGCCATGTCTTATTTGAGATTCTTCGCTTTGTGAGAACATTTGTGTCACTAATATTTATTTATTGCATTGTAAAATATCTGAAATGATTGAATTTAGGACTATAATTCTAAATAAAAACACAAATGATTATATGTTTTAGCTTAAGATGACCAGAGAAATTGGGTGCCAGACAGAACCAGTCAGCTCCAGATCTGCAGGTGTGCAGGCTAAGGTGAAGCCTATCAGGAGAAGCAAATGTGAGTTTGAATACTATTGTATTGTACTGTACTATCATATAGTCAAGATGATTTAATGTTGTTTTGCACTTTTAATGCTTATTGATTAATTTATTATAATTTGCACAGCCACCCAGGCCAGAATGCCTAACAGGAGTGTGTGGTGTGCCACAGACACACTGATGGAGTCTTTCACAGAGTGTCCCAGGGCAACCTCTACACCAATAAAGAGGAAAAGATGTGAAGTGTCCACTGATGACTCAAGCTACTATCCAGATGGAAGTGAGAGCACTATGGACTGTACCAGGTAATCTGTTTAGTCTCATTAGGTTTTTCAGTTATATTTGACTGTTTCTAAAAAACTTTTTATTTTCTTTACTTTTACATAGCGTCTTCAATGAAGTGTTACCACACAAACATACTAAGTACATAGTTTATTAAGATAAATTGCTGGAGCTTTTTAGAAAATGCCCTGTCTGCAGCTGGAGTTGTGCTGTTTCACAAACAACCATTGGGACACTTCTCCAAGTCAAACAGCACTGTGCTCACTGCGAGTATTCCAGGGACTGGTCGAGCCAGCCAAAGGTAAACAATATACCAGCGGGAAACCTACAGCTTTGTGCAGCTGTTCTGTTCACTGGCTCATCATTTTGCCAGACACCAAAGGTGAGAGATAATATATGGTGCCCTTATGTTTGCACACCAAGTCATTTTATGAAGATGTCTGTTTTTTTTCTTTAGTTCTTAGATGCTTTCAAAATCAAGGGAATCTCTGAGCAGTGCTTCCACAAGCATCAGGCCAGACTCCTTATTCCCAGTGGAAGATTGAGCAGGATATCCTTATTGAAAACACCATTGCTGCTGGGGCTGTGACTCTTGGTGGGGACATGAGCTGATTCACCCGGTAATAAATAACTTTTTTATGTATATACATACATACAGCAGCTGCTGCTGCTGCTACCGGGCTTTGTTGACTAAAGTGCAAATAACAATTGTAGGACATTCAGCAAAATATGGCAGCTACACAATGATGGATCTCAAAGCCAAAATGGTCATAGACATCCAACTAGTCCAGGTACTACACAATGAAGTATTTTGTTATGTGAAAAACTATATACTGCGCATTGCTCTAAAGTATTTTTGAGTTTGCAGAGCAATAAAGTCGAAAACAGCCAACAAATGGAGAAGGAAGGATTTGTAAGAAGCCTGTCTCTTCTTGAGCAAAGAGGTGTCGTGGTCCAGTCCTTGGTGACCGACCGACATTCAGGTGTACAGAAGTTCATGAGGGAGCAAAAAGGACATTAGACACTTCTTTTACCCTTGGCATATGGGAAAGGGTTTTTTATTTATATATTTTTATATAGATGTATATGTGTGTATGTATGTATATATGTTGCTACATGTTTACTTTAAGTTTTATAGCTGATTTACAGAATTGTGTAGTGTGTAAGTCCAATTATAAATGCTTCTTTAGAAGTCCTTTATTTTATTTTTATTTTATTTATAAAAAAAAAACATATTCAAAAATCCAGTGGGGGAAGAAAACCTCTGTATGGTCCTTCAGGAAACTCTTCCCTGATCCTGGTCACAGCGCAGGAAGGTATGACCACTCTTACGTGTTGGCCAAGGTACCCCCAGCACCACCTCACGACATTGCGATAAGCAAGATGTCTGTAACGACTGAAGAAGAGGAGGTGCACGTGTATGTTGAAGTGGAGGGTAAAAAAAAAAAAAAATGATTTATAATAATATTGATCTTTTCATACTGGAACTAACCTGTTTGTAAGTGTATCTTCCATTTCACCAAATAACTGGAGATGAGTGCCATATACAGCTTGTAATACATAGGGGTTTAGAGCTACTGGCTCAAAGCCTGGATGGGCTGTTATGCAGTCTACTCCACCAATCTGGTCACACCTATGCATTACCTATAATATGAGAATGCTTACTTTTACTTTACTTTGTTAGGATGATTTATTTATTATTTGATATGTGAGGATTGTGGGTTTTGTGTCGATTACTTAGTAAATGAATTAAGTGTACTGAACAATCTGGGTCTTGTCATATTTCATAGCTATACTTTGGGTATCTCCCTACAACAGACATTCTCTCCCGGGACAGTGAGCTGCAGTGCCCACAGGTGCACCTGTTGAGACAATAATTTCTAACTAGATTTCAAATATTTTTTTGCTTAATTATTAACACTACATGCCAAAATCAAACTAAATGCATAGGTTTGCAATTTTTAAAAAGTTCGTTAGCCTTTGCTGAGCATTAGCCTAAATTAGCCATAATGCTAATTTTTACCACTCCGACACTAGCCCCATTCTCTCTTGCGCTGCTGCTTGGATAGCATTGCCGGTATCTGGGCCCGCGACTTGAGCCAGCGGCTCGAATTGATAAGGCTCTGGCCCTGTCTGTAATGACAATTCACCCTCCTCCTCTTCGGGTGAAGGAGGGGGAAAAAAGTCCTCCACTTCAAATGACCGCTCTGTTGCAAAGCTACTTGCGTCACTCCAGTCACTCTACATCTTTGCACTTCTCACATCTGAGCTGTCAATCAATCCGCATCTGTCTCCGCCCACTTTTCCAGCATTTTTCAAATATTGCCAGTGGGCGGAATTCGGTTCTGACCAGGGGTTTAGTTGCACTTTAAAGACAAAGTGCTGTGTTTATTAGGGCTATCTTTGAGGTGAATGTGGCAGAAGGTAGGAGTAAGTACTGGTTTGCAAAGTCATACAATGTCACCAGATAAGATTTGGTTGTTAGGGTTTTAGTTGTATGAAGACAGAGAGCTGTTGTGAAAAAAATGTTGTCGAGACTGCTCTAAGTTTTGAGACTTGTTTAAAAATCACCTTTTAAAGATCTGCTTGTCACCTTGACTACTCTTGACATGCAGGTCTTTTAATTTTAAAGGCTGGTTTATTTGTCTATATCATTCTTTTAAAGGGCTGAAAACTTCTACTATTATATTTTTTTAACCACATTAACATTAATCCTCCATAAGTCTGCTTGGGCTTCACACTTCTAACCATCCCAGAGTTTGGTAGGAAGTGAACTAAGACCCTTATTTTGAAGTATTTGGTAATGTTTGGTGCTCACTTCGGTTCATATGTGTCAGGATCAGTGTCTTTTTCCTGTGTTCTCTTGTTTGTCTCCTCCTACCTTGTGTTTTTGTCTGTTTAGAGCTAGGTGGAGTCTGGGTGGCGTTCCTAGAGTCTGCAATTACTACAAATTGCCCATGCAGTTGGGCTAAGCGTCCACAACGCCATCAGGCTGGTGAGTGCCTGTACTGTGGGGTAAAGGGTAATTTTCTGGCTACCTGCCCAGTCCTCCAAAAAGAGCGTGCTAATCAGTAATTCTGCGGATACTAATGGGCCTAAATTCTGCCCCAGATAAAGGGAACACTAAAACTTCAGTTGCTGCTACTCTATGTTGTATAACCCTAATGCTGCCCATTCAAGCTCTTATAGTGTTTGAGCAGGCGGGTCTTGTTTTGGAACCCATTGATGACATTGATGGGAGACTATTCACTATTGGCAACACATTTAACTGAACCAATTTCCATTGTGTTGTCAGGTAATTGTTATGAATAAATAACAATAATAAATAAACACTGTTATTTGTCATGTCTGCTCCCGTCACACCTGTTATTCTGGGCCATCCATGGCTAGTTAAACATAAATCTATCACTGATTGTTCCAGAGGAAAGATTTCTGAGTGGAGTACCTTTTGTCTTGCCAATTGTCTGCTCTGTCACCAGAAGGGAAAGCTATTTTTTTGTCTATTTAGATATTTTGATTGTTTCCAAGACCCTAGAAGAGCATCAGCTACATGTACGTCAAGTCCTTCAAAGAGTACCCAAGAACAAGATTTGTGTAAAAGTGGAAAAATGTGAGTTTCACTCCAGCAAGGTTAGTTGTTTGGGTCTTGTTGTTGAAAGTGGGCAGGTACAGACAAACCCAGAGAAGGTAAAAGCAGATGCAGAATGGCCTAAACCTACCTGCAGAAAGCAGCTGCAAAGATTTCTAGACTTTGCAAACTTTTATTGAAGCTTTATTAAGAATTTTAGTAGTGTTGTGGCACTCGTGACTAAGCTCACCTCTCCTTCCAAGCAGTTTTCTTGGACTCCTGAAGCAGAGTCAGCCTTCACCACATTGAAGCAACTCTTCACTACAGCTCCAGTTCCCTATCAAAAGCTACACTCGATGCTGCATAGCATTACGCTATGGGGAAACATTCTTTGTGTGACCGGTTGTGAAGCACGTGTGTCAAACACGCCAAGAATTGGCTTATAATACCTCGGTTGGTGACGCAGGTCATCAGCGGCAGCTGTGTGATTGCGCGCACCTGAACAGAGGGTATAAGAACACATGACGCGTCTTCAGGTTTCTTTGTGTGAAGTGTGAGCAAACCTACTCTCTGTGCCAGTACAAAAAATAATAATAATACTAGAAAAAAAGAGGAGTGAATAAGTAAATCCCTTTCTGAAGTAAACATTACATTTAAATAAATAAATAAGTATCATGGCTGGGGTCATGAAAAAAATGTGTTCCTCCGTGCCAGAGGCCCATTGCTGATGATGATCAGCATGAATTTTCTTTACAGTGTATGGGGGAAGAACACGCGGCTCTCGGACTTTCTGGGGACTTTTGCCTGCTAAGATCCTACATGCCCGGCTCGCTTTCTTTAAAGAGTGATCCGCCTCCCCACTCCGGTCGTGGGGTTTGCGCGTTGATCTGGATGAGGCGCAGGGATCAGAGAGTCCCATGTCTCTTGCGCTCTCACCAGATGAGGCAGACACGTCTCTGTGCTCAGGCGGGCGCGCTCCGGCGCTTCCCGTGAGCACATCGATGAAGTCTCATCCCTGGCTTCTGGGGGCGCTGCAGCCTCGGAGCGCTCTTTCCGCTCTGACGCTGTGTTTGAGGAGCTGCTCGAGGTGGTTACAAGAGCAGTGGCGCGGCTGAATATTGAGTGGCCTCAGGAGCAGGGCCCGCCTAAACACTCAAAACTGGATGACAGGTTTCTGTCAGGTGGCCAGGGGGGAGGGATCACAGCAACGGTCTCTCCCCTTCTTCGGGGACCTCCATGAGGAGCTGGCACGCTCATGGAATAAGCCCTATTCGTCCCGTGTTTTTGTGCCTTCCACGCGCGATTTATTCGACTATCGTGGGCGCACAGGTGCGGGGCTATGGGCCGATGCCCCAGGTGAAAGAGACACTTGCAGGCATACCAGGCTGAGCTGCTCAAAGATTTGAGCACAAGGGGTACTGTGGATGAGGACGTGTTTTCTGAGCTATGCCGTGCCACAGACCTATCTCTCCGTGCAACCATACAGACGGCCCGCGCTATTGGCCGCTCCATGTCTACTTTGGTTGCGACACGGAAAGACATCTGTGGCTTTACCTCACGGGCATCAAGGAGAAGGACCGCACCTTCCTCCTGGATGCACCTATCTCGCCTTCCGGTCTTTTTGGCGACGTGGTGGACTCCGTCGCCACTAAGTTCCGCGAGGCTAAACGCTACGAGGAGGCGTTTGTGAGGTTCCTTCCTCGCCATGCTCAGCAGCCGGGACCGACGGCCACCCAGTTCCCAGCTGGCTGCCCAGAAGGAGATTGTGGCTAATCGTGCCCCCCCCCCCTCGTAAGGACTGGGGAGCGGATTCTCGCGCTGCTCAAAAGAGAATGGACTTGCGGAATATTATCTTTGCCAAGAAGCAGAGGCCCTGAAAAAGATGGGGGCTGTGCCCGATTTTAGACCTTCACGGGTTAAACCGCTACCTCAAAGCATTAAAATTAAAAATGCTCACAATAAAAATTATTGTGTCCAAGATCCGATTAGGTGACTGGTTTGTCACCATCGATCTAAAGGACGCGTATTTTCACAAAGAAATCCTGCCACAGCTCAGAAAGTTCCTGAGGTTCGCTTTCGGGGGCAAAGCGTACCAGTATCAGGTTCTTTTGTTCGGCCTGGCCTTCCATCCGCATTTTGAATTACATAGACAACTTGCTGATATCAGCTCAGTCTCAGGAGCTAGTGCTTCGACATCGGGATGTTGTCCATCTCAACTCTGTAGGCTTGAGACTCAACGTCGAGAAGAGCGTTCTCTCAGCCGCTCAGAGAACAACATATCTAGGGGTTGTTTGGGACTCAACCGAGATGCAGGCACATCTGTCTCCTGCACGTGTTGGGTCCATTCTAACTACCCTGAAAGCTATCAGGCCAGGCCAGGAAGTGACTGTGCCACTGTGACTGTGGCTCAGAGCCAGGGGGTTTCATCCAAGGGCCAACCCCCTGAAGCAAATAAGGGTTACGCGCCGACGGCTTCGTACCCTAGCTATGTGGTTCAGACCCAAATTTCTCACTTTGGGTCCCACCCTAGGTTCATGTTGTCGTCGCATGATGCTAACGACAGATGCATCCCTCACGGGCTGGGGCGCGTTCTTAGATGGCCATCCAGCCCAAGGGAGATGGAGAGGCCATCTTCTCGCATGGCACATCAATTGCCTCGAGATGAAGGCTGTATTTCTGGCCCTGAAATACTTCCTCCAGCAGCTAAGGGGCTACCATGTCCTAGTACAAGTAGACAGCACAGCGGTGGTCTCTTACATAAATCGACAGGGCGGACTGCGTTCGTGCCGCTTAAACAAGCTAGCGCAGCAGGTGCTGCTTTGGCCTCAGGACATGTTCCTGTCCCTCAGGGCGATTTATATCCCCGGGCGCATGAATGTGGGTGCATTCTGGCATTTATTGTCCAGACAGGCTGTGACACATGTGGAAACTCCCCATGTGTCTCTACTTCTCTCTGACTCCTCCAGCTCCCCTGGGTCTGGACGCAATGGCCCATGTGTGGCCCAGACTGCGCCTTTATGCATTTCCCCCGGTGGTTCTGCTCCCGGGAGTCCTGGCGAAAGTCCATCAACAGGGGTCGCGCCTCTTACTAGTAGCGCCCTGTTGGCCAACCAAAGTGTGGTTCTCAGACCTAATATCTCTCCTCGACGGCTCGCCATGGGCGATTCCGACCAGGAGGGATCTCCTTTCTCAGGCACAGGGGACATTGTTTCATCCCCGGCCCGAGCTCTGGAACCTTTACGTCTGGCCTCTGAGGGGGACCCATTTAAGAGACGTCGGGCTCCCTGCCCCTGTTGTAGAGACTATTTTGAGTGCTAGGTCTCCCTCTACAAGGAGACCCTATGCCTGCAAATGGCGTGTCTTTGATGCCTGGTGTGCTACACACCATACAGACCCAGTCCACTGCCAGATTGTTTCAGTGTTGGAGTTTCTGCAGGACAAACTGTTCTCAGGCAGTAATCCTAGCACACTCAGGGTTTTTGTGGCCGCCATTTTGGCTTGCCACGCCCTGATTGACGGGGTCTCAATAGGGAGACACCCTCTAGTTGCCTGCTTTATTCGAGGGGTCAAGTGGTTGAGACCACACACTAGAGCTAGAGTTCCTTCCTGGGACCTAGCTATAGTACTAGAGGGCTTAGTAAGTACTCCTTTTGAACCACTAGAGTCAGCGTCTGTCAAGTTTCTGACTCTAAAGATGGTTCTTCTGGCGGCCATTACCACTCTCAAGAGGGTTGGAGATTTGCAGGCTCTGTCAGTTTCGCCCTCCTGCCTAGACTTTGCCCCTGGGCTGGTCAAAGCCATTTTGCATCCTCACCCTAACTATCTCCAAAAAGTTCTATTCTCGACCTTAAATCCGGTCATTCTTGAAGCCTTCTGTCCTCCGCCATTTACAACACCGGAGCAGGAGAGACTTCACTTACTGTGCCCTCCAGACTTATGTCCACCGCACTAGCCAGTGGCATAAGTCCGAACAGCTGTTTATATGCTACGGGGGCTGCAAGCTGGGGGTTGCAGCTACCACACAGACTATATCACGTTGGATGAGGGATGCCATTACCCTGGCCTATGAGGTGCGCGGTCAAACTTCGGCCATAGGTGTAAGGGCTCATTCTACTAGAGGGGTTGCAGCTTCAACAGCTTTAGCAAAAGGTGCCCCTCTGCAGCAAGTTTGTGCTGCAGCAGGCTGGTCCTCCCCGCACACATTCATTAGATTCTATATTTTGTATGTTCATGCTACTCTGGGCTCGCATGTCCTTGAGTCATCATCCCAAAATTGTGTTTGAGACCTCTTTTGTCTTTGTGCACACTTCACAACTCAAGGGGTCCAGACACTTACAGTGCTTCGGCGTTGGTATTCTCGTTCCCCATAGTGTAATGCTACGCAGCATCGAGTGTAGCTTTTAATAGGGAACGTCTGTAACCCTGTTCCCTTAAAAAGCGGGAACGAGATGCTGCGCTGCAATGCCGCACTGGACGTCTCCAGACGCTCTTCAGACAAAGTTGACCTGAAGACGCTTCCGCTTCATGCGTTCTTATACCCTCTGTTCAGGTGCGCGCAATCACACAGCTGCCGCTGATGAGCTGCGTCACCAACAGAGGTATTATAAGCCAATTCTTGGTGTGTTTGACACAACCGCTCACACAAAGAATGTTTCCCCATAGCGTAATGCTACGCAGCATCATGTTCCCGCTTTTTAAGGGAACAGGGTTACAGTCAAGTAACCCAAGAAGTTCTGTGTCAACCTAATCCATCACATCACTTCATTGTGGTTAACACATCAGAGTCTGGAATAGGAGCAGGTCTATCCTAGAATCGATTGTTTCCTTGTTCTTTTTTTATGTTGTTTATCTCCCACAGAGGTATAATAATTACAATTACAATGTGGGGAATTGGGAATTGGGAATTATTGGCTGTGAAACTACCCCTGGAACAATGGAGGCAGGTTTGAGGGGGATGAAGATCTGTTTTTGGTTTGGATGACCACAAAAATCTATTTTATGTTCAATCTTCAAAACACCTTTTCACGCCAAGCCCACTGGTCCCTGTTCTTTAGCAGGTTTAACATCTCCCTCACTTTTTGACGTGGGTCTAGAATGTCAAAAAAAGCCATGTACTATCACGCTACTTCACCGAGGAAGAAGCATACTTTTAGGCTGCACACCATGCTTATGGATATTTCACTTCCCAATTCTGGGTGCCACTGTCAGTTTAACTTCTGGTTCTCGTTCCAAAACTAATGGACATACTGAACGCGGCAATCGAGACTTGGAGCAGGCACTTCGCTGTGCAGTCTCATCCAACCCCACTTCCTGAAGTTCCTTCTTACCCTGGATTGAGTATGCTCATAACTCTCTGGTCTGTTCAGCTACTGGTTTGCCCCATTTCAAAGCCTCACTACGTTACCAGCCTCCACTATCCCCGTCAGAAGAACTGGATATAGATTGCTGGAATAAGACACTAACTCATGTATATAAAAGCTATTCTGCTTAATGTAGCAGATCTTTCTAAATTAATTTATAACTGCTTTTTAAGTCAGTCAAGTATAAGTATAATTACGGTAATGAATATATGTCTTTGGATCAAAGTCTTCCATTGTTCACAAATCTTCAACTATATAGATAGTTCTTTGTGTATTTTTATAAGATGGCTACAATCAAGACATCTGCAGTTTTTGCTCCTACCTTAAACCTTTCTTACAGTGGCGGCAGTGGCTCAGTTGTAGAGCGGTCGTCCTTCAACCGGAAGGTGGTGGGTTCGATTCCTGCTCTCCCCACAAAATACTGTCGTTGTGTCCTTGGGCAAGACACTTAACCCACCTTGCCTTGAATGTGTAAGAATGTGCAGTGAATGTATGTGTTGGTCGGAGAGTCCGTAGGCGCAGAATGGCTGCCACACCTCTGTCAGTCTGCCCCAGGGCAGCTGTGGCTACAGTTGTAGCTTACCATCACCAGTATGATTGTGTATGAATGAATAATGGACGACCTGTAAAGCGCTTTGGGTCCCTTGGGAGAAAGGCGCTATATAAATCTAAACCATTATTATTACATTGATTTTCATTGTTTTTATTTAAGGCTGCTTCAAAAGCAGATATTTCACTTACTCCTGAACATGGGTGACATTTCCGTGCTTGCAGCAGGGCAGTTGTTTTAATCCTTCGTCTTAGCAGGGGTGATAAATACCATTTAAAAGAACATAAATGTCAAACTCCTTGTGCACGACGCCACAACTGGGATTTGTGGGAAACATTAGGAAAATGGCAAGAGTGTCATTTGAAATGTCCCCTTACTGTTTTTTGGCCAGGAGCATGCACCTGTTTGACCACTGGGTGTAATGCCACAGCACACATTAAACTTCTGCATCAAAAGTTGAGAATAAACAGAGAGAGGGGAATATTAGCATGCAGTCCACGTCACAGAGTGTTTCTGCTGCTGTAGCTGTCAGCGGCTGCCAGAGCCCACACTGCTCTGTTGATAATGGAGTTTGGACCAAAAAAGGATTCACAAGAAAAATACACATATAAAACAAATATGAACACAACAACAGCTGACAGCAAACTCTCTCCTGTGTTACAAAGTCACTTTACTAAAGCAGTTTAAATACAACACAACAACTTAACTGCTTTAGAAATGATGACAGTACATTCTAATAAAGCTAAGAGTTGTAAATAACTGCTTCTCAAATATCGATATTAAAGTTTAAGTAAATGTAATTTATATAGCACCTTTCACAGATATAAATCACAAAGTTCTTTACAAAGTGCAATTTTTATAAAAGAACAATAAAACTGTGAGAATAACAATTAATACCACAAAATAGTAAAAACATAAAAGCCCAACAAAAATAATAATGTTGTCCTAAGTACAGTCTTGTGTACAGCTATACTGAACCAAAATTTAAACGCAACACTTTTTCTACGTACACAAAAGGCCTATTTCTCTGAAATATTGTTCATAAATCTGTCCAAATCTGTGCTAGTGAGCACTTAGTAGATAGTCCATTCCCCTCACAGGTGTGGTATAACAAGACGCTGATTAAACAGCATGATTATTGCACAGTTGTGTCTTAGGTTGGCCACAATAAGGACACTCTAAAATGTGCAGTTTCACTGTATTGTATTTTTCTGGAGAACAATCAAATCTTTGAAATATTTCAGTCTGGCTTCAGGACACGACACAGCACTGAGTCTGCTCTCCTCAAATTACAGAACGACATTCTCTTGTCCATTGATGTGAAAAAGCCAGTGCTGTTAGTATTGTTGGATCTTACTGCAGCATTTGACACCAGGGGCTTCAGGGACCTGTGCTGCAGTGGTTTTGGTCAGATTTAACAGAAAGGAGTTTCTCCTTTAGGATTGGTGACCTCTCCTCCTCCTCGGCCCCCTTGACCTCTGGTGTGCCACAGGGTTCCATTTTGTGCCCTGCTTTATTTTCTTTGTATATGTTGCCCAATATGTCCTTTCATCTGTACGCAGACGACTTGCAGGTTTTCATGCCGGTTGTTCTTGCTTTTCCTGACATTGTCTTGAATCCATCAACAGATGTTTACAGGACATCAAATTGTGGCTTTCTCAAAATTTCCTTTGAATAAGAAGAAAAACTGGATGCATTGTGTTTGAACAGTGTTTAAGCTCCTGGTCCTGTTGCTTTGGCCCCCAACTATAATTACATTGTCAAAAACTTTGTGATGAAACTAAACAGTCTAAAATTTAACGAACAAATAGATTTTGTGGTTAGGGCAAGCTTTTTTCACCTTTGCCTATTGTGGTAATGTGAACCTATTTGTTATCATGTTTATCTATTTTTAATGTTATACAGCACCTTGGTCAATCTGTGGTTGTTGTAAGGTGCTGTATAAACAAATTATTGACTTGTTCAATTATTATTGATAATTATTGAATTACTGGTCTCAGAGGATCTTGGAAGTAAAGATGTTGGATGTAGAGGTCCTGGGCTGGTGTGGTTACACGTGGTCTGTGGTTGTGAGGCCGGTTGGGTGTACTGCCAAACTCTCTGAAATGTCTTTGGAGATGGCTTAGGGTAGGGAAAATAACATTCACTTCAACATCTCTTGTGGACATTCCTGCAGTCAACATTGTGGTCAGCCTAAGGCACACCTGTGCAAAGTCCTGCTCTCTAATCAACATCTTGAAATGCCACACCTTTGAGGTAGAAGAACTATTTGGCAAAGGATAAGTGCTCACTAACACAGATTTGGACATATTTGTGAACAATATTTGTGAGAAATATGCCTTTTGTGTACATAGATAAAGTCTGAGTTCAGCTTATGAAAAATGGGGTCAAAAACTAAAGTGTTGCATTTATATTTTTGTTCTGTATAATATTGTGTTTTTATTTTACTATTTTTGAATGTAATATATTCCTGTAATTCAATTTGATCCAATTCTAAGAGCTTTATTTTTACCGTTAGGGAACTTCATTTGTGGTCAGGCAAATTCCTACACACACATACATCAGTGGAGATAGTCTACAATAAATAACATTCTTTCAATAGGAATAAAATATATAAAATATGGCTAGCATGGCTACATCATTAAATAAGGAATAGAACAATTTAAAAAGGACACATAAGATTAATAGTGTTAAATACAGGCTAAAAAGCATGTGGTTGTATATTAATGCTTATTTGAGAGTCAAATGGACACTGGTAAAAATGAAGATTCTTTTTTTTTATTAGAGACAATTTTTGAGACAAAGAACCCAATCTTCTTCCAGAGAGTAGCAGCTTGTACTGATCATGAAAATGTGAGTGGTGTTTGATGAAATACGTTGGCCCTTTTTAATGCATTTCTTTCAAATATTGTTTCAAGAGGGGACCATGCCACAATCTTCTCGCTCACTGTGATGATCTTATTAAAGTGACATTTATTCATCTCACTCAGGGAGCCAAACCATGCCATAATCCGTAAGGTGAAACTAAAGGTTTATTAAATAAAGCTATTGTAAAACAACTGAAGGACGGACTTGTTCACCTGCAGCCACCTGAGCTTGCAAAGAAAGTGTAAATGTTGCTGACATTTGTAAAATATATGGTCAGTGTTGCTTTAAAAGTCATTGGTCTTTGGTCAATATTGTTCAGAGTTACTTGTACTCCTCCACTCTCTAAAATGTTTGGCTGTCTATTTAAAGGGCAAAAGGGCCAATGGGAGAGCAACCAAGTAGATGACCATCTTTTTAGTTTTAGAGATGTTTCATTTCAGATAGTTATCCTTGCACCAGTCACAGAAATCCTTCAGCCTAGACTGCTGGTCCTGTCAAAGTTGATAGTGTCAACAATAACATGTCATCTGAATACTTCAAGTACATCAGGTTCAGCTCATGAGTTCTGCAGTCAGATGTTATTGTGGTAAAATGTTTGGATTATTTTCATATGAGATCTCTTTTCCTAAAATATTTAAGCTTTAAACTATTATAGAGTCATAACTGGGATAAATAAGAACATTCACAGATGGAAGGTGTTCACAAATTACTAACATAATTAACAAATTAATACTGTTTTTTAGGTGTGTTATGTTTTTGGTTTAAAACGGCAAAAATGCACATGGTAAGGGACTTTTTTGGGTATGAGTGAGTCTCTAAGCAAAACCCACCGTATTGCTGTACTCAAGGCCTCAGGAACCTAGACCAAGTCATCACCACAATGAGTCAAACCAAACTCATGGACAGATATGTGTACTGTTAGATTAATATGAATTTGTTAAATCCCAAGTCCTCCACATCCAAAACAAGCCAAGCACATGTAAAATGAGTTTGAATCTGACATGTGATAAGATAAGAGGATTGGTCTTACCGTGGCTTGCTGCTTCTCAGCTCTCTCGTTGGCCTCATCCAGCTGTTTCTGCAGCGCTGCCTGGAGGGACTTCATCTCATCTCTGAAACAGACCCCAGTGAGAAAAGAGTGTCAGCATGTCCTGGACACTGCAGACTTTTCACATTTAACTCTTCATTCATCACTGACTCAAGACAATCTCTAAAACAACAGCACTTCACGTCCTGTTAGGATGTACTTTTAATGTGCTTTTGAACATTTATATGCTTTCTCAAGGTTCATTTTTTATTTTATTTTTTAGATTTTACATTGATAAGTATATACATTTCCTTCTCTGACTAGTCCATTAACTATAATTATATGCTATTTGTATTTCCATTATAAATTTACTGTGGCTGTTAAATTTAATGACAAATTTAAAAAGCAACACTATGTAACTTTTCATTAATCTTCTTCTACTTATTCCCGTTAGGGGTTGCAGTTGATTATGACAGCAGCTTTGGGCCTCAGTGGGGTACACCATGGACAATGGACAGTAAGTCGCAGGGCTGACAATTGACAGTCTTCTTTGCTCATTTAGTGGGTTTACATCTGAAAAGTTAAATTGTGGTGCTGTACAACCAAATGCACTTCTATGTTCTCAGTTAGTCACTTAAGATTATTCCGATGTTAAAAGCACTGAACAGAGCTCAACAATTGCTTTAATTTGAACTATGTCACAGTTTCACCTAAACATCCTTATTATTTATTAACATTATTTATTCACATTTTTTGTGAGGAAAAATCCCTTGAGATGAATCATCTCATTTTTGAGGGGGTCCTCTAATTCATTCATTCACTAGGGACACTTTAGATTTGCCAATGCATGTGTTTGGACGGTGGGAGGAAGCCGGAGTACCTGGAGAGAACCCACAGTAACACGTGGAGGACATGCAAACTCCTCACAGAAAGACCAGAGTCAGCCGAGAATATTTGAGTCGGCCGGGTTTTGAACTCATGACCTTCTTGCTGTGAGGCAGGAGTGCTAACCACTCTGCCACTTTCTGTGTTTTCAGAATGTAAACATGCATCCCACCATAATGTTATAATGGACCCCTAGTTTTATACTTTTCTTCTTTGCCGTGTTGAGGAACCAGTTCATTTCATAAATTTCTGACACTTTTACCCCATTGACATTATTTAAGAACAGCTCTTGAATTTGAATGGTTATATTCATATTCAAAAGCAAGTCCTCTGGAAAGACCTTGTCCTTGATGGTTTAATAAGAACAGATGAGGATAGTATTTGAATTCATCCTTTTGTCATTGCTATTCAGGACAGACATAATTAAATGATTAATGTTAAAAAGAATTAAGGGTATTGTGTGAAAATGTATTCAGGGTAAAGGCTATTCATTTTGTATCATGAATGTATTATAAAGGCAATATAAAATATGTAATTTTTTTTTACAGAATTATGTAACGGTAGCTGTTTGGGATTTGTCAGCCAAGGAACAGGAATCAATCAGAAAATGACAGATTTGCCATGTTCATAAAATTGTGGTGGGAAAATTATTTCTTTTAATGTTGAGGGTGTTATCACTGCATCACAAAATGTCTGCGAGCTACTCTGTGTTTAATGGGCGATCATTTCCAAAAGGATTTGTCCTTCTTTTTGTTTGAAAGAGTTTATTTAATAAACATGGCTGATGAAATTCTCACTCATCTATGTCATAATCCAACAAAAGTTTAAGAAGAGGATGGTTCAAATGGTCCCTGGTGCGGGTTTTCTTTTAGCATGGTTCACTTAGATAAATGTAAATGCTCCAGACAAGACCCCTTCAAAACAGAGGCTCTGGTATGGTTCAATTCAAGAGTGAAACTCACAGAGACCATAGACAAACTCAAACAGGAAGTGCTCCATAAACTGGCAAAAAGATCACCGATCGCTTAGTTTTCCAGACAGCAAAAAAACAATACTGTCCAACTAAATAAAATGAGAAGAGGACAAATGTGAAGCCTTGAGAAGTCAAAATGCTACAATAACATTCCTTAGTAGCATTTGGGCTAACAGCACCATCTAGTTCCTTTAAAAATACACATTTTTCTGTTTAGTCTGCAGTTTAAAATGCAGCTGTGAACTCTCTCATAGCTATAGGACATCCACCAAACCACAGCTGGGTTGGACCAACGGTGGCTAACATAACGGCCTCTTGCGACGTTGACGTAGGGTTGCATTCAGAATTGGATTGGTATCAGATAAGCATTTCTTGATTGAAATAAGAGCCAAGATTGGCAATGCTTTCTATTATTAATATTTGTTACTTTTCTTCACAATCTGTTTTTCTGTCATTGTATAAGTTTTTATGCCTGCCCTTTGCAAATGCTTTTCTGGATAACTTTCCCAGATGTGAATCAAGTTTCTAGCGTTGTGTCCTGCAACACAAGCAAAAACGACAACAACACAAATAAAAAAGACAAAGAATGGTTCCAGATGAGGTCAACAGCAGGACAGTGTAGATTCAACTTGTTTTATGTACATTTAAAGCAGCCAGAACTCTCCATGCTTATTGAAGGTCAGTGCTAAATTCACTATGCTTTTGACATAAACATCACAAGAAGGATTTGTGTAGCATTTGATGTGCAGATAACATCATTGCACTCTGAATTATTAATCAAGCACAGAGTGATGTGGTTTAGTGGACTGAGAGGAAACACAGAACGAAGAGTGGGGTTGTAAGTGTAAAAGCTTGTGACGTGAGCGCAGTCGGCCATTGAGGCATGGCGAGAGGTGCGTTTGCATGGAAATGATCTAAATACTTCAATCTTTCATGTGCCAGTGCAAGTTGGAGCAAGTTCAGCTGAGCAAACATGTTGTAACAGTGACCAGTCAAGCACTACTTTGCCATTTCATTTGTATTCTTGGAACAGTCACGCAAACATCAGCACAGACAAAGCTAACAGAATGTGCAGCGTAAATGGGAGCCTGACTTAGCTTGAAGACGGCAAGCAAATGACAAAGTGAAAACAAATCCACTGAAAGCATGCTAAAATCACTTAAATAAAGATTTCAGTTTAAAGACAATAACAATAGTGAACTCTATTTAAACTCAACGCACTGAGAAATCACTTTAGAAATGTACTTCACTGCACTTCCTGATCTAAGAGAAACTTTAAAGTGTGGCCTTAAAGTGAGAGGAGATTCTCAAAGACAGGCTGGTGACTCTGGCTCTTAGGCAGTTTATTTACCACAAATCTGTGAACACCCCACACAGACACACTAAAGTAACCTATATTAATAGGTTTAGCTTTTGTACCAATGGTTAAAGCAAGTGTAAAGACAGTCTATTCTCAAATAGAAGTTGATCCTAGCACCTGAGGCTATAACCTTGGTGTGAGAGGAGAGGAAGTAAGGGAGAAAGTGTTATCTCTGGAGAAGTGAGAGCTCACCAGGCTCTCTTTCTGGGAGAAAATATTATCACAGTGGCATCTTACTATTAAGGTAATTAAATATTTTGTCAAATACACCATTATACCATTAAAGGCCGTAAATAGGCTATACTTCAATTATTTCTAACACAAAGAGTATGATTATAGTCTGATTAAGCTTTCTTCATATTAATAAACAAAACAATCTTTGTCATTTAGTAAAGTAGAGTCTTTTTCACAGCATAATTTTCCAGATTCCAAACAAGCAGCCATGTTATTGACAGACAACACATAGTTTGAATTGTCTTGTCTTTGTTGCGCTGCATTCAGTTGAGTGTCACAAAATGCCACAGCAGCTGAGTGTAAGTCTCCAGTGTTAAATTTGGACTCAAATAAACACTCTTCCAGTGTTAAATTTCATATTAACACTATGAAAGTGTTATCGCCTTTAACAAAGGTTAGAGTGAGTGGGTCTGAGACATGAGCCAGTCACAGAGACCAGACAGAGATGTACTATAGTTCAGTCAGCTTTCAGTCTCTGTGGATGTTATCAGAGAAATCTAACGTACTGAGTATTAACATCTGTGATAGTAAAATAATACACTTGTTTATACATAGATTTAAAAGTTTGTTGTTTAACATTAAACAAACTCATTTTTAGTTATTACCCCTAATCAATCTGTTTAAACCTGGTCTCTAACTCGTATCTGATGACATCAATCCTGGTCTGATCTTAACTCAGAGGAACAGCAGCACCTATAATCTTTACTAAGTTCTGTTACAAAAAAGAAAAAATATATTAAACAGCAAAATCAATGGAACTCCTTCACATCTACAGCAATAAAATAACTTACTTTCTCATCAAATGTTTATGCTCAACATGGTTAAATAATAGTTTCTCTCTGATAACATCCACAAAGACTAAGACTGAACACTGAAACCCCTACAGGTCATGACCATAGATACCATGACAGAGTAAAAAATGACTGAAATATAGAGTACATCTGTCTGGTTTGTGACTGTCTCATGTCTCAGACCCACTCACTCTCATTTTGTTTAAAACTGGTTTCTAACATATTCATAATGTTGATCTGAAATTTTACACCGGAAGAGTGTTTAAATGAGTCCAATTCTTAACACCAACAGCATTGATTTACCATTGGAGTTTTTGCAGCCACATATTTTTGTATTATATTGTTTAATATACTGTATTCCATACTTGGTCAAACACAAAATATTCTTTCCCTATTAGTGTAGAAAAAAAATAAAAATTGTTAAACATGAAGCGCAATTTTTGTTCATCTGTTGTTGAATAATCTGTCCTCTAAGCTTGTCTTGTAATTTCTTAAAATGTGAGTAAAAGGAAAAGCATTTCTAGGTATTATTAAAAAGCCAAATTAAAAATGAAAGATAAAGATTATGAATTAAATTGTATGACTTCGTCCATTCAAATGACAATAAATGAACGGTTATTGTGATCTCTTTTACAAATATACTGTTATTTTATTTTGGCCTTCAAACTGGACTATGGCTGGCAGAAGAAACGACGCAATACACTCAATATCACTTGTGCCTAAGTCTTACATTAATTAGATTATTTTCTTTAAATAATGCTTTGTAACATAAGAAGCTTTAGAAAGTGTTTTGAACATGATGACTGAATAACCATAATTTTATCCAATCAGAGTAGTGCCATGCTGTTTAAGTTTATAACGGTAAAAGAGTTGCTACATTGTCAAACCTCAAACACGCCCAGAAGTGCCACATCATTGGTCAAACCCCCGGCCGGTTTGGACACGGATACTTTTCTCGGAGCAGTTCATGTTGGAGTTTTGTGAGTTTGTTAGCTGTAGATGAGCGTTCCCAAAATGTAAAACTTTTGAGAGGTGCATTTGTTAAACCATTAGTGTATTGCACGCAACAACACAGCGTCACAGGGATATAACTTTAATACAGTTAGAAAATATAAGTAATCCCAAGATGGGGTCCATTCCCTGTCATAGCCCTGCAGAGAAATGCTGTTGTCTGTGAACCAACTCACTGGAAATAAGTTTGATGACAATTTTCATTTTAAAACAAAACTTCACTTAATAATAATAGAAAAATGACAAAATCCATAACTTAATTAATGTCCAAAACAATCATTTAGATTCAAGATTCGAGATTACTTTATTGGTCCCCAAGGGGAAACTAGTCTTGTGTGGATTGTATTACATGTATACATAAAGACACAACAAAGAGGTACGAGGGGGTAGCATTAGAGTACAGGGTCAGACAGATGTCAAAATGGCAGACGGTTGAAGGCCTCTGTGGGGCGATGTTTAGAGCGTGGAGAGGATCAGCGGCCTTGCCTTGGTGGGACGGTAAGTCTCAAGAGGATAAGATAAGACCCAGCTGCAGGCTAGTCTTCTAAACGGCAGCTGGGTCAGTCAGCTTTCAAAACCAAAAAAGGGAAGGAAACAACAGAAGTGCTTTTGTGCTAAGACCAAGGATATGTGGTTAATAAACATAAGTGTGCTTTTCCTCCAGCTGTGCTCAGTTTGTCCTTTCTAGGCAGTAGGAAATGGAACTGAAAAGCCTGATACTTTGTGAAATTATTATTTTTCCAAGTCAGACAAAAAATGCTATTTCTCGGTGTAGTTTTGACAGATTTTTGACAGTTTTTTTTCAGTCATATGTTTCACACAATGCCTCTGCGACACTAAATCCCCAAATTTGAAACTACTAGGACTCCTAAAGTGGTCCGGCTGACAGACATGATCACACGACATTGTGTCTGTTTCTAAGGTCTCTGTTATTGTTATTCTTCTAAGAGCGAGTGTATGGCTCTATAGCATGCTGTGTGTTAGCAATAGAAATATAACTTTTTACTCAAAGTTATTATACTAAAATTTCAAAATCATTAAAATGACTGCCCGAGGAGTCCTAGTTCTAATGTGGCTGTGGTAAAGGGATTATCTTTTCTAAATCTGACATATTGTACTCGTTTCTGACTATCATGTGAATGTAATTTGTTTGTTACTTCAATTCAATCATAAATCAAACCAATAATACCTTTTTTTTTCAAAATCATATATTATTGTGCACAGTCGTTTGGTAAACATTTTGGTTTGTTTTACAGTTTCTATCAAAATTATTTCCAGAAAGCAATGAAAGGGCTGTTAAGAGTTGTCAAAAATAAATGACTTGCAATGAATCATCTGTGTGTATCCGCCGTGATGGAGTCTGCCTATAATCACTGCTGACAGACATTGAACTCCAAAGGCTGGATTAATACCACTTTGAGATAGATTGTGGCTCACTAGTGCACGGTGGGCAACATTGGGCCGAGTGCTGCTTTATGATTTTGACACAGTGTGAGAACTGGTGATAGCCAATTGATTGGCCATCAAGATAGTGCTCTCCGTAGACTGGACTTCAATCAGGCTGACATTTGAGAGAGCCCCAGGGGGCCCTGCTGCCTCTGAGTCGTTACTTCCCTCATTACACACAACATTAATCAGACAATTTAAAGTGGAAAGCACTTTAGGTAAACACTTTCCCCTCTGCCCTGCAGAGGACACGGCACTAAATCATCCCATACTTGATGGTTTTATCTCACAGTGGCAGGAAAGGTATTGTTGCCCATTGACATCAGACTCCCAAGAAGACTGACAGCTTAAAACTCTACATTAATAATGTCAAGATGTCATATTTGAGCCTATGGTTAATAGTGCACCTTGTACTTTAGCTGAGTGTTTAGATTGGGTTGGAACATGCTTTAAAAACCTTGCACATAATGAAATAATGGTTGTATTTACAATTTACACCAGGTTTATGTTTTAACAGCGCTGGATTAAGAGGTTAACAAGATTAAATCACTGTTACCTCACTACACTGTTAACATGGTTTTCAGTATCACAAAATGGGTTTACTTTTCATCGAGGTAGAGCTCTGTGGAAACTTGGTTTACAATGCTCCAGAGTATGTTATGTTTCATATAGAGCAGTAGTTCTCAACTGGTGGGGCCTTTGGTTGGGAAAAAAGAAATATCCTGTGCTGAGATTTTTATGTTGCAGAGTGCCATATATTTACACTCCTCAGTAAGTGGCAATACTGCTGTAATTCTAATTGACAGTTGCCATTTCACAGCCTAGAAGAAAACCTGCAATGTTTGTTTTCAAATGCCAGTGTTTCCCAAAGTGAGGATTAGAGGTATGACAGGTGGGGCGTGACGGACGGCAGGCTATGTTTTAATATGAGGTTGGTCGGCCTGTCTTAATTAATGCTTTTTCTTATTTGAAAAATAAAGTCCATACACTCAAAGCAACCACTAGAAAACATATGAATTATTTACTCTTGTAACACACCTAAATTCAACATTCAGGGTGTTTTTATGGATTCTTCCTTTGGATCTGTGCTGCTGCAGATCCTCAGGCCCTCTCGGAGCTGCTCTCTAGTAGCGCTCAGGTCACTGTTGGCACACAGTGGTATAATCAGTGGTACATGGGGCAAGAGCAGTACTGTCTCAAAATCACACAACACTGACGGTGGCTCGTCATCAGCATTTCCCTCAGTGGGCTGTACTCTGTGTGACTGTACAGTTCACCTGTACATCTCCTGCCAGGACCTCGCACCATAGAGGCTTTATAAAAAGCCAAGCTCACCTGCACATATTGTCAGAAAAAATTTCAACCAGCTCCAGTACAGTCCTTGTAAAATTACTACTGAGATTTCCTCAGCGGCAGCATGAGTTTTAATTTAGTCATTGACCTCATAGCTTATGAATTTGAGCCTCTTCCTTGCATGCAGTCTTTTTAGCTACGACATGACAACAACACAGCACCACAATCTAACGCTGAGGAGCATGGCTGAACAGTTTGTCTGGTTCAGGACCAAGGTGCTGCTTTATGAGAGCACCACAGAAGACTAGGAAGGTTCACATTCATGCGAAATCATGATGGTGAACAGGAAAAGCTAATGTATAAAGATAACAACGGCTGCACAAATAACAGGTTGTAGGGTCTGCCTTATGGAAGTAAAATCAAGTCAAAATGAGAGCACTAAAAAAAACATTTTGAGCGAGTAGAATAGGATGTGAGCAAGCAGAGTCGCTTACCCCCAATTTACACTCCACTCTGCTCTACCATGTAACGTTGTTTTCAGTGAGATAATTTACACAGCTTCCACTCAGCTCCGGTTTGCTCCGGTCCACACTGATCCGCAGTAGTTCTATTTAGCCAAACCGCATCTGAAAAGATCAGATCGCACCAAAGCAGAAACTGTACGTGCACAACATCCGGACTTTTTAAGTAAAACAAAAATATTCAGACAAATGAATGAAACAGGACTATTTTATTTTCAAAGTAAAAGTCAACAAGCCAAGCTACCATGATCACACTACATTTTTTTGTGGATAAAAACTGCTTCTGAAAAAAAAAAAAAATTGTTGATTGTAATGGATTATGTGAGTGAGTATTTTTTGCTAGAGTCTTATAATTTGAGTCTTTTTAAAAATACTAGTAGTAAGTTACTTTTTTATTTCATACAATTTGCAAGAAAATCCAAATGTGTTGTATAAAATTGTATTTCATACAATTTGCAAGAAAATCCAAATGTGTTGTAAAGTTGTCTGTCACTGAAATGTTTTGATTGTTATGTCAGTTTTATGATTACTGCGTGAATAAGTGACTGCACTCTAAGAAATAAACTTAAGTTAGTTTTTATTAAAAATGCTTATTCCACGTAACTGATTTAAGTAATTGCTGAGCTACTTGATTTCTTAATATGGAGTTAAGGAAGTTGATTGATTTATATTTTTTTGAGTTCAATATAGATTACTTAACTTTATTATGTTCTTTTCATTCAGTCAAGCTGTGTTTTAAGTATTAGAAACCAGCCTTTAACAATGATGAGAGTGGATCTGAGACATGAGTGACAGTCACAGAGACCAGACATATATTCCATTACTCATTGCAGATTGGTCAGGTTCCATGGAGATCCACCTTGATAAACTGGTTGTGGTGGGGAATAGATCTGTTGATTTGGAGGTGTAAATCTTAAAGTAAGCATAAATGTATTCATAGTAAGGTCAACACTGCTTCATTAAAAAATGCAAATACCTGACACTGCTAATCATAGATAAGTTTTCTACTACTGACCATTTCCTTAACATGTTCATTTATTGTGCTTTCACAGTATGCAAGAATCTCCTCATAATCTGTCTATACCAAATTTTAAACTACAGATCTATTTGGAATGTCTAAATAGCCTATGTCACATAAATAAATGTCTGATTAATCTTTAATAAGAAAATGTAGAGATCTAGGCGTGTATTTTTTCATGTTTTACAACAATCTAGTCGTATTTTACATAAAAACATAAGAGCCATAATAAAAAGCACTGCAACTATCACTAGAACACAAAACATTAAATAATAAGATTCGTATCATAGTCTCTGCATTCAAAGCAGTGGTATAAGAAACTTCAGAGTTTTCTTCCATGTTACCTTCCTGACACATCTTCTTCCAAATCACTATCTCCTCCTCATCCTGAAAGGGGCCTGTTCACACTAAGTCTTGCTGCCATGAAGTCAGTCACTGAAGGCAGTTCCGGTACCTATTATATACCTGTTATAAACCCTCCCAACACAAATGGATGCAAATGTGTTACTTTGTAGATTATTTTATGACATTACAGGTGCTTGTGTTACAGGTGTATACCTTGTGTCTGTGTCAAGGCACCCTCTAACCTCTGGATGACCTGTTTCCTTTGGTCACCATATACACTGCAAAATCTCCAGTGTTAAATCAACACTGTGGGTTTTATAAATATGACTCATATAAACACTCTTTTGGTGTTAAATTTCTAAGCAACACTAGGAAAGTGTTAGAAACCAGCCTTACACAAAGATGAGAGTGAGTGGGTCTGAGACCATGAGTAGAGAGTAAAGAAGAAGAGTAAGAAGAAGAAGAGTAAGACATTTATCCATATTAGCTCTTTGGAGGTCATCTGAAACAACAGTAATGCATCATCAGGTTCTGTAGTGATTATTTTTTTTCTCATATAAACCAATGTATAAAGAAATAACTTCCAAAAGCTGCCTCAAGTATGAAATGTGTCTGAAGTGTGTCATGCATCACACTCAGTTCACTGGTTGAATTGTAAACCCAAATGTTCCCGACATCTGTGAAGCTGCAGCGTGGAACTCTGTCAGTCACGAAGTCTGACTTTACCTCTGTTTGTGGCTCAGCTCCAGAATCCTCTGCACGTCCTTCTTGGCCACTGAGTCATCATTTTTCAGTGACTGTAGGAGAGAAGAGGAGATGAACTTTTGTTTATTATTAAAATTCAGAACGGCTATTACATTAAGATGTTTTGAACATGAGTCCAGAGCATCAGCAGGAACAGATGCCTTGAAATGGACACTGTTTCCAGTTTACAGAACATGCTTTATTGTTACATCAGTGTTAAAGGCACAGATGGCAAAAGACAACAGGATCTCCATGTCAATGTAAATAAACCTGTGCCAGTGAGGATCCTCTCCTCTAGAGTTCTTCCCTGTGTAAAAGTCAAACTCAAGGTTACTCTGTTTTTTTAATATTTTTTACAAATTCAAATGTATGTCATTTAATAGCAGTTGAAACTATTTTAATTTGGTGAAGGCAGAAAAGACAGCTTCCCCTCGACAGCTGATACACAGAGGGTTAAACAGTCAATTACATCAGTGCCCAGAGTGTACTTTAGAGATGAACATTAAAAATGTATAAATTGAATAATCCTAACTTTCCAGATTACATTTTAATCAAGATAATAAAGATTTGAGTAGGCCTCTGTAATATGGTCTTTAGTGTTAGGGCACTGCTCCTGGAGCAGGACACAACAGGACAGAAGGCGTTAAATAACTTTAAATAACAAAGGTTATAACATTGGTCAATGTATATCATTAGACATTGTATTGTAATTGTAAATGTATTAGATGGTGATGGTGGTTATGAACTATACAATAAACTCTATAACTTAGCAAATCCAAACTTTATTATTATATACAGCACTTATTACTGATTCAGATGTTTTAAAAGACCAGGGACAATTCCATTTGTTTGTATTTATAATTTGACCCTGTAGCAGCTAAAATCTTCATGACCTTATTTAAAATGCATCAGAATACAGGGAATTAAAATTTTAATTGAACATTTCCTGACCCTCCACTGCACAGGCCCTCAGACCATCTGTCTGACAATGTCTGCAAACTTTGTTGATTAGTTTTTGATTTGGTGACATATGCCCTGACATCATGAGGTGCAATATACATAAACTCTGAGCTTTTCTTAGACAGGTCTTCCTGCTTTAAAGCCATGAACTAGTTAAAGGCTTTTTAACAAAGCAGGTGCTGAACATGTTTAGATTCAGCCTCTGTAGTATCGTTGAACTAAATACTGAAAGAGCTCTTTGGATAATGCATCAATGTAGAAAACTCTAATACTCTGTTAAAAGCAAGTAAAGTATATAATAATACAACATTATTGAACAAAGTTGCAGGTGTAAAATGTTAGTCATGCCCCAGAACTGCACCTGTAATATAGTGTGATTAATGCCTGGTACCAGTTGTTTTGAGGCTACAGGCCCAAGCAGCTGCTGATGGCTAATTATGGATTAGACACAGTCCCACACATCCTCCGTGGTCCGTATTTGTTCTCAGCTGAACGCAGATTTCCTGACTTCTAAGAAAATGTGGACTCAGAGGAGTCTTTTTAAACCGTGCTGCAAGGTAATAACTGTAGCAATTAACACTACATGTTGTTTTTACTCCACCTCCTCCTCAGTCTCCAGTAGGAGTAAAAAACATTAAAGAAGAAGAATGGGGAAATAATAGAAACAGAAGTTAAAATTAGGGCATGTATGTACAATCCACAGAATATACACCAAAGCACTGAGCTAACTCACTGACGCTACAGCCTCAGGGCTAAGCAATAATAACATGAGTACTTGCAAAAAATTTGTATATATATTTTTTTAATGTGTACTCTATTTATATATATAAAACACTATCTTAACACTGGGAGGGTTTGCAGCCGAGTGTGAAGCGGCTGGGATGAGGATCAGCACCTCCAAGTCTGAGACCATAATTCTCAGTCGGAAAAGGGTGGCTTGTCCCCTTCAGGTTGGTGGAGAGCTCCTGCCTCAAGTGGAGGAGTTCAAGTATCTCGGGGTCTTGTTCACGAGTGAGGGAAGGAAGGATCGTGAGATTGACAGACGGATCGGTGCAGCTTCTGCAGCGATGCAGGAGATGTACCGGTCTGTCGTGGTGAAGAAGGAGCTGAGCTGTAAGGCAAAGCTCTCAATTTACCAGTCGATCTACGTTCCTACTCTCACCTATGGTCATGAACTTTGGGTCATGACCGAAAGAACAAGATCCTGGATACAGGCGGTTGAAATGAGCTTTCTCTGCAGAGTGGCGGGGCGCTCCCTTAGAGATAGGGTGAGGAGCTCGGTCACTCGGGAGGAGCTCAAAGTAGAGCCGCTGCTCCTTCACATCGAGAGGAGCCAGCTGAGGTGGCTCGGGCATCTGTTTTGGATGCCCTCTGGACGCCTCCCTAGGGAGGTGTTCTGGGCATGTCCCACCGGGAGGAGACCTCGGGGAAGACCTAGGACACGCTGGAGGGACTATGTCTCTCGGCTGGCCTGGGAACGCCTCGTTATCCCCCTGGAAGTCTGGGCGTCTCTGCCCTGGATAAGCGGTAGAAGATGGATGGATGGACTATCTTAACAATGGCCCAACATAATTCTGAAATATAACTAACCTTAACATTTAAGCAACTCATACTCAAATTCAAACTCTGTAAATGAAAAGAGTAATTGTAAAAGCATTTTCTAAACCATTATTTAATTGTGCAATAAAAACTGGGTCAGTAAATTCACTTTGTAATTCTGGAATTAATGCTGAATTCACACAACAATACTGACTTTAAAGAGCAATCCCGTTTCTTCTGCAAATGTAAATTTACAGGCTGCATTTGCTAATGTATTGGTTAAAACACTTATTTATATACCCTGTTCCTGATACTTTTTTCTCTCTCAAACAGTTTATATTAAAAGCAACCATTTGTGAAAAAAGGAGGATTTAAAAAAAAATTGTATTTGTTCTCAGGAAAGGTAAACCTTGGCCAATCACATGCTCACAAAACCACAGCACTCCCGTTGGTCTACACCGGCTTGTTTTAGGAAGTGCCAATAGAGTGTATATTCATTGTTGAATATGTCTTTTAACAAAGAAACAGCTCAAAAAGGAATAAACAACAGAGAAAAGGAAAGTAATGTAATGTTGTAATGCATTAATTGCAACAATGAATACATGAACAACAAGATAAAGTTATGCATAGACATGGTACATTTTTTTTAGTCTATGCAGAACATTTTCCAGGTATGTTAGCTTGAAGTGAAATTCACAATAGCTTACTTCCATTTCAGATAGAGACAGATGTTTAGATATAATTTAAAAGTCTGTGCAACTTATACCTTATAACAAAGCTAATTTCATTTACAAGTTTTATGTAAATGTTGTTGATTCTGCTGGAAATAAGGAGCATAACCCATTTCTGTACAGTGTTTGTGTTTAATATTCCTAAGCCTATAATCATCTGAACAGGTCTAACTCCTCTCAGACGTCAGGATCACTGTGCTGTGTATCACTGGCCCCTGCACAAATAATATTTTCATCTGCAATGGGGAACTAATATTTATTTTGTAAAGAGGGACATGAAATGCATAGATATTTACCCAAAAATCCAAACCAGGATGATTCCTAAGACACTTCAGTCTACTCAAACATGTTAGGAACTTGTAACATCAACAGTCCAGACATTAGATGTTTTAGAGAAATCCAGCAAAAAGCGGCCTAGCCTTGAATTTTGGTCTTTGTTCATTAAATTTTCCATTACGTATAAACTGTAAACTGGTATTAAACTTAGATGAGATACCAAAAAACAGTGATGCAGAGAATATGCTTCAGATCACAGCAGATATTTGTAAGCCTTGCCCAGAAGCCACTGCCAAGTACAAATCGTCCATGACAGACAGTGTAATTGTTAAAGCTGGTGACCTACAACTGAGGGGAACATGTTTGAACTATAAATGACTGTTCCATCAATTCGGCCCCACAAAAATAAATTGTTGTCCAATTTTGTTCTGAAATCTCAAAGCCTTAAATGCAGACGATATTTCCCTCTGCAGAATAGATTTGTTCCCGTGAGCATTGTCTGGAATAGGACACAACTTCTGCCCAGCCCCGAGTGCTGGAGTGGGGCCCGGGCCAATAGAGATGCCAACCTGCGAGCCTGCAGAGAGTGGACATCAAAGGCTTCCCTGGGAATGATGGGAGCCCAGCTGCAGCCTCCACAGACAGGAACCACACAAATACTGCACACGTTTACAAAGAACTGAACTGAAGGATTGATTTAGGATTGTGTTGGCCCTCCACCTATCACTCTGCAACTGGAGAACTCTAGAGTCTGTAAAAGTAAAGGCTGGTGGACATATGGTCTTTTGTTGTCTAATGTTTGGGATGGACAATAAAAAAATCCTGTTCTCCTCCCCGTTTGTTTTATATCTGTTTTAGTTGTGTGTATATTTTTTGTTTATTTGTTACTAATATTTGTTACTAGTGTTACTAGTTACTAGTATTATTTTGATCCACTACTAGATATACTATACTCACAGGTCATCAGGTACACCTTGCTAGTACCGGTTTGGACCATCTTTTGCCTTCAGAACTGCCTTAATTTTTAATGGCATAGATTCAACAAGATGTTGGAAACATTCCAAAGATTTTGGTCCCTATTGACATGACAGCATCACGCAATTGCTGCAGATTTCCGTTCCACCACATTCCTAAGGTGCTATATTGGATTGAGATCTGGTGACTGTAGAGACCATTTGAGTACAATGAACTCATTGTCATGTTCAAGAAACCAGTCTGAGATGAATTGAGCTTTGTGACATGGTGCAGAAGATGGGTACACTGTAGTTATAAAGGGATGGACATGGTCAGCAATAATACCATGCTTTCATGTTCTTTACGCCTAATTCTGACTCTACCACCCGAATGTTGCAGCAGAAATTGAGATTTTGGTGAGCCTGTGCCAGTTTTAGCCTCAGCTTCCTGTTCTTAGCTGACAAGAGTGGCACCCGGTGTGGTCTTCTGCTGCTCTAGCCCATCTGCTTCATTGTTCAACATGTTGTGTGTTCAGTGATGATATTCTGCAGACCTTGGTTGTAAGGAGTGGTTATATTTTTGTATATATATATATATATATATATATATATATATATATATATATATATATATATATATATATATATATATATCGATAGATAGATAGATAGATAGATAGATAGATAGACGTGAGATCCCGGTCTGGAGATATGTGCCTTTGGAATGTTAACAGAATTTAGGTGTGGCCATGGTTAACTCAGGATAACCTCATCCTGAGTTAACCATGGCCACACCTAAATTCCTAGTATTCTCATACTAAATTGCACAAAAATATATATATATGACCATTCGAAAAGCTAACTGTGATCCAGTTGTTAGTCTTACAGTATCCCACTCATTATGATCCCCTGGCACACACCATACTGATCCAAGCAACAATTGAGCCAATTTGAGTTGTGTATTGGTAGCTTTCATCCTATGAGGCAGGTAGACATGCAGGGTAAAGCCTCAGGTAACCACACTGGACTAGTGCAAGAAAACTTTTAATAACTTTTCCTTGCATTTTATTTATTTATTTTTTAACCCCATGACCATCATTTTAGTAGTTCTTAGAATGCCACTGCTCGGATCACTGGGTTTAATTGGGAGCTCCTGCTTGAGTCAAAATGTCCATGAACCAAGCATGTTTTCTCAGATCACATTTTCCAAGACTAATAAAAGCAAAAAAATGGTACAGAATAAAATATGGAAAAGTATAATTGAGTTTCCCTTCATTTCTTCTCTTCGCCTGGAGCTTTAATGACACTGACCCAAACTGAAGGGTGGGAAGTGCAGTGTGAATGTGCCACTAAGATAATTGTTCTTTGAGAAACACTCACTGAATAATTTCTATAAGGTGCAGTCATTGAGAAACTGTTCAGAGCTTGATGGAGCCAGAAAATACATCAAATTACCCAACACTATTATTAGGGATTCTATACATTCAAACTTGTCGGGAATAATTGCAATATTGGAGCTAGCTACTTTTTCATATTTACTTTCAGGCGGAATTTGATAAGGGCAAAAATTCTGAAAATATATATTTAAATCAAGCAGGCAAAAAAAGCACCTAAGAAGTGCATATTGATTTATTCAGCAAGGATAAGTTAGACTTTACTTGACCAATGATTATGAGAATGAATAAGTAAATAATATAAGAATAAATAAATACATACATTTTATTTATAGCTTCCCTTCTAAATATCCAAGGTCACCTCACAAGTCAGGAAACAATCTTATAAAATTAGCATGAAACAACATGAGAAAACAAAAAATGTGTAAAATATTGAACAACAGTAAAACAGTAATTGACAGTGGTGTGTTGTGAAGAGAGCGCACGTAACTACTCTTCATTAGGTTACACTGGCTCCCAGGTGATGCACGCATTAAGTTCAAAGCTATGCTCTTGGCCTACAAGACCACCACTGGCTCCGCCCCCTCATATCTTCCCTCACTAATACAGACCTATGTTCCTACCAGATCTGCTAATGAACAACGTCTGGTTGCACCATCCCAAAAAGGAAAAAAATCACTCTCACGTACTTTCTCTGGATCTGTTCCACATTGGTGGAATGATCTACCTGCTGCTACAAGATCAGCAGATTCTGTAGACATCTTTAAAAAACGCTTGAAAACACATCTTTTCCGTCAACACCTGACAAACACTGAATTCTACTTCCTTTCTATCGATTCTTTTGTTAAAGCACTTGTAGTGCTGTAGTTAGCGTAAGCTTGCCACAGTGTGTGGAAGTCTGTGTTCTGTAAAAAATACAAAAAAAAAAAAGGAGCCAACATTTTATGTCCTAGTTTGCTGTGTTTGCTGTGACTATATATCTATCCATCAGGTTGTAAGGGTATACAGACCCTCTGGTGTGTACAAAGAGCCCTTCTCACCCAAACTGTTTTGACAGTGTCAATGATAAATGGTTTATGTGTTGAAACTATAGTTTCTAGCTCCTTCTGTGTCATTGAGCATGCATGTGTACAACTGCATACTAACTGCATACTAGGAGAGAGCATGTTTAAAGTTGTTTGTTATTGCCTGCATCTAGTGCAAAATGTTTAAAACCTCTTGTCTTGCGTCCTTACAGCTCTAAATGATTACATTTACAAACATTATTATTGTTGCAATGACAGGAGATGATGTTGGAATCCAGAAGAGTCAGATGATGGAAAGAAGCCAGCATCAGTGAATCACTATCAAGCAGTGACTTTAGGTGGGATCTGTACTAGTTCATACTCAAAAACAACAGTTTTATATGCCAAAAGCTTTCTTCATTTTCAGACAGTGAGCAGCCTCGAACACTTCGGAGTCCACATCAGCGAGGACCTCATTTGGGCTCACAACTCTCAAGAGAAGGCTGAGGGAGCTTGGCCTCAGTGTATCTTCGCCAGCTGCACCAGAGAGGTAAAGACTGCTGAGAAGATCACCAGGGCTCCACTGCCCTCTCTGCAGACCATCTACCACCACAGAGTCCACAGTAGAGCTGCCTCCGTCCTTCAGGACCTCAACCACTGCCCTCAGGACAGAGGTACAGAGGAGGGAGATGTAGAACATGCAGCCCCAGGAACTCTTTTGTCCTGCTCGACATCAGACTTTTTAAGCAGGTAGCCAGTGGACATAGACTAGCCTCACCTACCGGAGTGACCTCACCTGGCTGACTGAAGTCAATATTCACTTACATCTTGCACAGTGACAGTGTTATTTATTCTTTTTGAGCTATTTACACATTCATTACTATTTCCTGCTCATATGATTATTTCATTGCCATTATTTAATTTCAGTTTGCACATTAATTACTTCTAATACTGCTACTGAACATTCATGTCTGAAAGACAGCATTACACACTGTAGCGTAAACTCATGCATAATAAAGAGAATATTAAGTTCAATCCTGTGCCTCCAGTCAATAATCTACAGTTAATGTTTTAGTAGTGCACACAATATGCTGAACGTTTTTCTAATATGAATCCATGCTAAAATGTAACTTTTTGTTCACATTTGTTCCCCAAAATGTTCTTATATTCATGTATTCTGTTGTGCTCAATAATAATGAATACATAAATATTATAAATCAGTTGCAATTAAAAATGGGTTTTAGTTTTTAAAAATGTTTATTAGGTCAAAGCCTTATTTCTTTTTTTGTTTAAATAATATCAAATCAAGTGTGATTGTATGGGAAAAAAATGAAATGACTAGATTCAAATAAGACAATAGTTTCCCTGGTAATTTGGCACAGTTGCATTCAGCAACAAAACTACTATTCTGAAAAACTGAATCAATTTTGTGTGTATCAATTACTAAAGTCAGTAATGACTTTGTCATTTTTAATAGACAAACACTTAAAAGAAGGGTTTCATGTTCTGCTAAAAATACATTTAATATATATATAAATGGAGGCTATTTATGAAAGTTGATACATTATGAGAAAATATTTTGAACATATTTGTCGCATAGAATTGTGCTTTTTATGCTGTGTGCTATTTTTCAAAAAAGTACTTCTGTCTGTGGGGCATTAAGGCCAGGTTCAGTAAACATATACGTATTGTGGTCTTTGCTGCATCTACTGACCATATAACATAATAGCAGTATTGCATGCATTTGTTTCAGAAAAGTGTATAAGACCTTACAATTTAGCAAGGGTTAATTTTAGCGACCTACTCCAACCTTAACTGTAGATGTAGAGTATTGGGTGGAAGCAGAGGATTCAGGTTAATATTTTCTTGTTAGTTTAGGCTACAGTCTGTAATGCTGTCTTTCAGACATGAATGCTCAGTGGCAGCAGTAGAAGTGATTAATGTGCAAACTGAACGAACCACATGATAATGATAAGTTGGTAATAAAGTAATAAATAACACTGTCACTGTGCAAGATGTAAGTGAATATTGACTTCAGTCAGCCAGGTGAGGTCACTCCAGTAGGTGAGGCTAGTCTATGTCCACTGGCTACCTGCTTAAAAAGTCTGATGTCAAGCAGGACAAAAGAGTTCCTGGGGCTGCATGTTTTACGTCTCCCTCCTCTGTACCTCTGTCCTGAGGGCAGTGCTTGGGGTCCTGAAGGATGGAGGCAGCTCTACTGTGGACTCTGTGGTGGTAGATGGTCTGCAGAGAGGGCAGTGGAGCCCTGGTGATCTTCTCAGCAGTCTTTACCTCTCTGTGCAGACGTCTGCGGTCCATCGCAGTAGTGCTGCCGGACCAGACAGTCGTGCAGCTGGTGAAGATACACTGAGACCAAGCTCCCTCAGCCTTCTCTTGAGTGTTGTGAGCCCAAATGAGGTCCTCGCTGATGTGGACTCCCAGGAATGCCTTCTTTCCATCATCTGACTCTGGATTCACACATCATCTCCTGTCATTGCAACAATAATAATGTTGGTAAATGTAATAATTTAGAGCTGTAAGGACGCAAGACAAGAGGGAAACATTTAGCACTAGATGTAGGCAATAGTCTTTGCAAAATGTTACAACAAACAACTTTGAACATGCACTTGTATATGCAGTCAGTATGCAGTTGTCCACATGGATGCTCAATGACAGAGAAGGAGCTATAAACCTGTCTGCTGAGGTTTTCAGTCATCCAGGTCATCTTGAAGAAAATGTTAAAGCGTGAAGGTGAAGACGTTTTGTCTCTAATTCCAAGAGACTTGATCAATTCTGAGATGAACTGGAAAGAGAGCTGAGCTTATATCTCTAGAGGGAGGAATTTCCCCTGAAACCAAACCTTATTGACTGGGCTGTTCTGGTCTCATAGTCGTTAGCTTTGAAAGGGCAGTGTGACTTCTGATGTGAGAGTCGTTAAGGGTCAGGAGAGTCGTTAGTGACACTGCTCCCTTCAGTTGTTGTTGTTGTTCTAGAGTGAAACCGTTTTGATTTAGGTTTCAGAACACTATTCTAAATACTAATGAATCTGAGGCTCTCTGATCTTGGCTGAGATGGGCTCAAGATTAGTGGCTGAGAATTAAAGGGGTGGAAATCTTTACAATCTCATTATAATATCTACAGGACGGCGTGCTCAGAACAGCGTGTTCAGAATGGCGTTTCGTGCTGAAAGTAACAAATACCACTGCCTATCACACACCTGGGACGTAATCTTAGCGACACGTCACAAAACCATCATGTGACGCTTCTGAAGGCTACAGGAAGTAAATAAAACTAGTTGAACACTTTTTTTTATGTCTGATCAAAACAAACTATTTTTTTTAAAATATCAATTACGGAGCAGTCGTCCTTCAACCAGAAGGTAGGCGGTTCGATTCCCACTCTCCCCACAGGTCATACTGTCGTTGTGTCCTTGGGCAAGACACTTAACCCACCTTGCCTCCAGTGCCTGTAACACTGGTAATTACTGTAGAACAGTGTTAGTCGCTTTGGATAAAAGCGTCTGCTAAATGAATAAATGTAAATGTAAAATATTATGTAAATATGGAAAATGTAATTAGGTTGGTGTGTGTGATATTCCTAATATAAATTCAATAGTGTTAAAATAACAACAACACAAACTGTGATTTGCAAAGTGTAATGTAAATTTTACTATTTAAAAGGGGCAGATAACATAAGAATACTATTTTCTCTGTTCTTTTTCATGTATTCCTTTTTATAATACATTTTTTGTTTTATAAATTAAAAAAATATGTTGTTTTATAAATTAAATAAATATATGTTGAACAACTGTTGTTGTCTTGCTGTGGTCTGTTTTTATCCTATTTATTCTGCTAACATTTCCGGGTAATTTTTATACCATGGGAGAAGCATTTCCTAAATGTTGTTGTAGTTTGTACAATGACAATAAAGAGATTCTGATTTTCACCTGTCCATACATTTAAACACATGATAAATGTAGAATGTTTTGTGTCATCTCTCCTTCCATACCTGTCTGGTAGACTTGCTTTAAGGGGCTTGTGAATAGAGATCTTTTGCCAAACAAAAAGATAATATATCTATTCATATTTGCAACAATGTTCCTGTACCTGTAGTTTGGGCCTTGACTGTTTACTTTACCTTCTGTTGCCTCACAAGGTCCACATTCATATTTAATAAGCCACTCTTAAGTCTGGAGCAGGCTGATGAATGTACAGAGCAAGTAAAAAAGTTGCCTCCTCAAAGGCTCCTAGGTTTCCAGTCTGATCTCTAATAATCAGAGCTATTATTCACCTGTGGTCCAGTACTCAGAGCACACTGTGGAACTTAAGTGTGTGTTGTGAAAGGGAAATAGCCAATTCATACCTGGAGGTTGCCTTTTATACTGTCCAGCTCTTTTGAAGTCTTGGAGAGCTGGTTCAAGAGGCTGCTGCGCTCGCTGAACACTTCCTTCAGCTTCTTCTCCAGCCCTTCATAGTTCTGTCTGCGGAGAACAATGAGACACAAACACATTCACTATTACGACTGTACAGTAAAACAAGTGTAGTGTTCTTACAGGGCATGCAAGGATAGCTTGTCCATCCTGATTCTTTTTCTGTTCAATACAAAGTGAGTCAGTTTGATTTACAGGAGATGTAACAAATGAACACAGATCAAACTACCTCTAAATGTACACAGCAGAATCTCCAGTGTTATATTTGGACTCATATAAACACTCTCTTGCTGTTAAATTTCAGATCAACACTATGAAAGTGTTAAAGCCTTACACAAAGATGAGAGCGAGTGGGTCTGAGACCACGAGTGTAAGTCACAGAGACCAGACAGAATCTACTCTTGAGACATTGTCGTGACTTGTAGGAGTTTTACAGTTCAATCAGAGTAAATGTTATCAGAGTAAAACTATAGAGCAAGTGCTGCGTATGAACATCTATAATGTGAAAATAATACAATTATTGATACTTTTAAATGATTAAGTTTGTTGTATGACATTAGGAAAAGCCTTTTATTTGTTCCAACTAAATCTGTTCAAAGCCTGTCTCTAACTTGTCAATGTCAGTCCTGGTATGACCTTGCCTTAGAGGCACAGTAGCACCCACCATCTTTACTTGGTTTTGGTTAAAAATGTTTCTTACATTATTTTGGGGAATGGGGGGAAGATAACTCATTGAAAGTCACAAGAAGATATTTTTTTATTATCTTACATTTATTCATTTAGCTGATGCATTTATTGCAAAGTGACTTACATTAAGCTTCTATTCACCAGTGTTACAGGTGGAACACCACTGGAGGCAAGGTGCGTTAAGTGTCTTGCCCAAGGACAAACCAACAGTACAAACTGTGGGGAGATCTTTCTAACCGTCCAGTTGAAAGACGACCGCTCTACCATTGAACCCCATCTTCTCAACACAGATGTTTATGCTCATCCCTTGCGCATTAGTTTTTCTCTGATAACATGGCTCATGAGTAGAATCTGATAAAATTACTGAAATATTGAGTCCATCTCTGTCTGGTCTCTGTGACTGTCACTCATGGTCTCAGAGCCACTCACTCCTATCTTTGTTTAAGGCTAGTTTTATAGTGTTGATCTGAAATTTAACACTTCAAGAAATTTAATATGAGTCCAATTTTTAGCACCCACAGTGTTAATTTAACACTGGTGATTTAATTGTGTAGTGACATACAACATGTCAGAATTCAGGGAACAGTACCAGAACATACGTTGAAAAAACTGCCTCTACGTCGACACAGCTTGACCAACAATGCAAAGTATTGCATGAAGCCATTCCCATTTTAGATAAACTGTATAGTTTGTAAATAAACATGGATGCCATGAACCATTGGTCCCCCATTCACCAATTTTGGGCAATAAAATGGCGGTAACATTTGGGCTTTTCAGCTTTTACTGCATAGTAAAACAATAGTTTTCAGATAGCATAAACGGACGTATTAATCAAAAATGTTTTGTTTTACTATATAAATATATGTGTAAGATCTGATACCTACTTCCCTTCTCTATGAAAGTAAATTACTATTACAGCCCAAACTAAGTGGACTCTCTTCAATAAAAAATGTATAACAGGCAACTTTATTGTCATGGTATGCCATTTAAAGAAAATGTGGTTCATTGAAGTGCCACCATCAGCCAATTACAATATGTGGTCAGGTTAGGGTGACCAGATGAGATTGGCTGAAATTCGGGACGGGGGAGTATTTCAGATGATGTTTTTCAGACTTGAACCAAACATATTTTTATTCAAAGATCAACATTTGTCTTTAGTCTGACACAAAAACAACATTAAAATCATGAACTCAAATGTTATTGTGAAAAATAAACAAAAAAAAAAAAACACTGACTGTTTTTTGTAACACAGACATTCCTGTAAAGCCGAAAGCTTAAACAAAAATAACGATATTGATGTGTAGTGAATCATGTGATTGAAGTATTCACATGACATACAAACAATTAATCACTCCTTTACGCGCGCGGGGCACCACTATCCTCGTTGCGGCTACAGTTGCAACCTCAACAGCAGATATTTTATTAAATTGATCCTGCTTCTTAAAGAAGGACAAGAACAACGTGTTAGTCTGTACAGTCGCGGTGTTGGTACAGTGTAATTTGCTGCTAGCATGCAGCCTAACATCTGCCTCCCCTCCGTGAGAAACACCAAACTCTTTCCTACACACTTTGCAGAACGCTTTACTTTCATCAGCTGTAGCAATCCATGGATACTTCCCGTCCCACTCCTCCCGGTACCTGCAGAGGCGTTCTTGCTTTTTAGAGGCATGTTGGGGTTCCGGTTGGTTGTAGAACAGCTCAACCTCCACAGACAGTTTTTATTCAATTCAATTTATTAAATAATTATTATTTTAATGTTTTTTTAGACAATAACTTCTTAAGCTTTTGCTTTAGTATAATTTTCGGGACACTTAGGGCCAGATTAGGGATTCGGGTTAACAGTTTAGATTTCGGGACTGTCCCGAGACATCTGGTCACCCTAGGTCAGGTGCATGTGCAATTAGAACTGTAACTGTATTACTAACATCAGAGATGTTTCAAGATGCCTATCAACAATAAGCTGAGGCATGGTAAAGACACAAAGCTTCGCAAAGCAACACTGATAAATTGAAAAACTAAATATTAAAATAAACTGACTTAATTCTGAGGCTAATTAGATATTTCATGATACATCTAATTGAGAAAATGAATGTGCGTAATAATCAAGAGAATAGTCAAAGTTGTTATTTTAGATTTCATTGTATTTGGTAAAACTATGCATAAAACACAGCACTGTGGCTAAACAGAAGCTCATGTTCATGCACAACTGCATAGCGCACCACACTGTGAAAAAAAATTCTTCCGTTTTTAGAACAAAGTTATATTTTAAAAAAAAACATCCCAGTGTCACTGTTGCAATGCTGTTAATGTACCATTAAAGCTGAGAGGAATATTCAGTGCAAGAAAGAGAGGAGGACTTCAGGTTGGGAAGTTAAGAAAAAGTTTGTCAAATTAGACTTTTACAAACAGTAAGCATAATGCACCTGGATAAGGACCAGTGTCACTAGGGCTCGGCGATATGACCTAAATTCTGACCTAAATATGACCTATATTTTTTTAAATAATTTTTTTCTGATTTCTCCCTACTTATTAAGAACGGGTTTATTCATCTCGATGAGACTGGCATTTTTCATGTTCAGCTGGATGTCTCTGTTCCAGGTGTTGGAATAGGTTTGTGGTGCTGCTGCCTTTGACTGTGATGGGTTTTAGGCAAATGTTGCAGCGTGGGGTCTCTTGATCCAAAGCAAACCCAAAACAGTTCCAAACAACAGATGATTTTATTCCTTTCTTGGGAACAAACTTCCCACTTTCACCTGTTGCTGTTTTGTGTGTGCTATGATGTTGTTGTTGTCGCTTGCCGTACTGCTCAGCCATGTGAAACTAATGCTACGGAAGCTCCAGGGAGCCAAAAATGCACCATTACACAAAAACTCGATTTACTTATTCTTTAAATCGCCCCGAAAACAAAAAAAATTAATTAATTCATTTAATCAATTTTTTGCCCAGGCTTAAGTGTCAAGCGTGAGCAGTAAGCACTTTGAACACCAAAAGCAACACAAGACAGACACTGAACTCCATCCATCCATCCATCTTCTACCGCTTATCCGGGGCCGGGTCGCGGGGGCAGCAGTCTAAGCAGAGACGCCCAGACTTCCCGTCCCCAGACACTTCCTCCAGCTCTTCCGGGGGGATACCAAGGCAGTCCCAGGCCAGCCGAGAGACATAGTCCCTCCAGCGTGTCCTAGGTCTTCCCTGGGGTCTCCTCCTGGTGGAACATGCCCGGAACACCTCCCTAGGGAGGCGTCCAGGAGGCATCCGAAACAGATGCCCGAGCCACTTCAGCTGGCTCCTCCTCCTCTGGATGTGGAGGAGCAGCGGCTCTACTTTCACCTTATCTCTAACGGAGCGCCCCGCTACCCTGCGGAGAAAGCTCATTTCGGCCGCTTCTATCCGGGATCTCGTTCTTTCTGTCATGACCCAAAGCTCATGACCATAGGTAAGAGTAGGAATGTAGATTGACCAGTAAAACAGCCATGATCCTGTGTGTAGAGCCATTTTCTAAGTTTTAACCTATCTTAGCCAACAGTAAACTGTTAAGACGCACCTCTAATGTTGAATTGTAGCGTTATATTGTTCTTATGCCTGATGGTGGCTTACATAGATGTGAGCTCACCTTCTCTAACAGCCTCTGCAGCACAGAGTTCCAGGTGAGAGATGCGGTGCAGCTGCAGGTGAGCGGTCCCTGTATGACCTGTGCAGATGACAGTGTCACACAAAGCACATCTCAGTGTGGGACATGTTGACAGAAGAAATATCGTGAGCGTTCACACAACGTGCTGCAGTCAATCTTTTTCACATGTGATATTGAGACTGTACTGCTCATTCGTCCACTGGCATGCTACAGGTTATGCCACTACATGCCAGCAGCGAGTTGACAGGTTTCAGTAGTTGCTGACCCCTGATTTATGATGTAAATACTGACGGTATCAATGTACGGAAGGAGACTGCGTTCATTAAATAAATAAATAAATAAAAAGTAAAAAATGTTGTAAATACGGGGTAAGGTTTATTTCAAATTCCGGCTGTTTGAACATAAACAGTATCTATCAAACCTGATGAAGCTCAGATGAATCCAAACCTTGTCTAATAAATGAATGCACACTTTTTGTTGCATTTTTGTAACAAGTCCTCAAATGAAAAATGTATTAAACTAGGGAAAGGGTGGTTTAAGGCTAAATCACCAAATATGCACAAAAGGGGCTCAAGAGTGCACTGCCAGCTCCCGTCCCAGAGCTCATCCATCCAATTTAAACTGCCTCAGATTCAGACGGTAAAACACATAGACATGCTGCAAGAGTTGCTGCTCTGCCATTATTAGTTTGTGTTAGGATGGTGCATATAGAAAGGAAATTATATTCATTACTAAATAATTGCTGCTGGACCTACAGCTGTTCAGAAGAAGCACATTAATGACAACACCAGGACACAGTTTATGGAGGCAATCAGGTTTGAAAATGCCTCATCAGGTCAAGTTGATGATCTGTTGAATTGTTATACTTCAGGTGTTTTAAATGTTATGGACGCCATTGCTCCTGTTAAGGTTAAAGTGATGAAGCAATGCTCCTTCTCTCAGAGCACAGAAAAGGGAATGCCCGAAAAGCCGAAAGAAAATGGCGTAAATTGAAACTTAATTCATTATGAGGTATACAAAGAAAATCTGCATGTTTTCAATCAAACTTTGAAAAAAAGCAAGAGAAATATTCTTCTCAGAGCTCATAAACAATAGCAGTAACAACTCACGTGTCCTGTTTGCTACAGTGAACAGATTAACAAACCCTCCAGCTCCATTTCCTCCAGAATTAGTTTCCAACACTAAATTCAATGAGTTTGCATTGTTTTTTAACGACAAGGTGACTTTCTATTACTTAACAACTGCTTTGATACTTTTCAGTCAGGATTCAGGCCCCATCACAGACTGAGACTGCACTTATCAAAGTCACAAATGACATCCGTCTGAACACTGACGCGGGTCAAAGTCTCTGTCTTAGTTCTGTTGGACTTGAGTGCTGCATTTGATACAGTGGGCCATGAAATCCTGTCACAAAGATTAGAGGAATGGATAGGTATCTATCTATTAAAACGAAAATGACATGTCCACAGTAAATTTCCTGTAAATAATTCTAGTGTCAAAATGAAGGGGGCACTTGTGAGAGTTTCCAGGAGTGACATCTTGAATGTGCATGTTACAGTTTCAGAATAAATCAAGATGAAAAACAGCCAAATGACCCCAAAAACATTCCCGCTTAAAAAAAATTTAATATTTGGAAAAAGATTAAGGCAGGTGCAGCTCAAACACTATTTGAAATTACAGCCACACATGTCAACATTACCTGCACCAAATATAATTGTTATAATGTGAAACAAACCAAAACTATTAAGATTTTAGTATAAAATGGTCAGGCGGAGTCTCCATTTGGCACAATATGACAGAGTTTGGCACAGTTTGGCACCACCTGTTTTTGTTTGCTTTCCGTTTGGTCTGTTTGGAGTAATCGGTTTGTAGTGTATCATGCTGTTTGTTTGAGACATGCAGCAAAAATCTTGAACACACTCCCAGATGAAGTAAAACAAGCCTCAACTTTAAAAACGTTCAAAGGGAGGTTAAAACTGTCCTCTGTAGCTACATTCAGTAAAGACAACTAAAATTGTTTTTTATCTGCACTTTTTCTTTTAATTTTGTTATATTTTTGCTTGTTTCTTATTCTAAATCTTGTGAATACATCTCTGGAAAAAATGAAGAGACCACTGGTGGAGAGCATGCCATGAAAGCTGAGATTCAAAACCAGGGTTATTCCACAAAAATTTGTTTTCTGAACTCTTTCTAAGTTAAAACAATAGTATTGTGTATAGTGTAACTTATTTTCTTTCCATTATTCCAAGTCTGACAACACTTCATCGTTTTTGTTATTTTATCCAGTTGTTGCTTTTGGCAAATAAAGGCTCTAAATTACAATATTTTTATTTGAAATTTAGGAAATTTTGTCAGTAGTTTATAGAATAAAACAAAAATGTTAATTTTACCCAAACACATACGTATAAATAGTAAAACCAGACAAAAAGATAATTTTGCAGTGGTCTCTTAATTCTTTCCAGAGCCTTATATTTAAAATGTGTCTTTTATTTCTTTAAAGCACTTTGAATGACCCAGTGTATGAATTGTGCTTTACAAATAATACTGCCTTGCCTATATATTTATTAGCACAAAATTAATTTGATTTTTTATTCCCTAAAATATATACATCACGTTTGAGGCCAGTTTTTTTAATAACTAATTGAACATTGCCCTGCGCTCTCTCTCACTCTCTCTGCTCTATTTTTTGTCGCCGTTGAGTCACATGACAACGACACCAGCATCGATGTGATTAATCTTTGGATCAATCTGCTCACCCCTAATATCTGAAAACATCTCCATAAGACAGGGGAAGTTACAGTCGATAGAAAGTAAGTAAGAAACCTCACAATTCAGTGCAAATATGGTGAAAACATGAACGCTAATGTATAATCAGTCATAATGTTTTGTACACTGTCTTTAGCTGGCCCACTGAATCCATTCCTTATGGGGAGAAATGTGTTCTAGATTAAAAGCACCGTCATTACATAAAGCTAAAGCCCAGAGCAAAGGGAGAGGCCTAATATCAACTCATTGCAGTCTCCTGACGAATAAAAGCGAGAAAAACACATCTACTCCTTTCAATCAACCAGTTTAGTGAAGGCTCATTTTACAGAAATAGGTCTTTTGACCCGAGGTGTGCCCCTGCGTTTCCACTGAAATATTCATGTGGTCCATCCAATTATGAAGAAGAAAATTCTACAGTGCTCAGTTCTTAAAGCACTTTTTTTCCTCTTTACTGAACAGAACACCTCCTGAACAGCCAGTGGACTTTGAATGTGTACTGTTAGCTCTGTTGGATGTGGGATTGAAAAGCTGGAAACAATGAAGCTATGTAGTGTTCAATTTTCAATTTCACTGAAAATTCACCCTCATCCACTGTATGGGATCCAGTGTTGGTCATCTTACTTGGTGGTTGTAATATACTTTAATTCCTTTAATGACGTTTTGAGCTCAATATTAATTTTTTTCATATTCACTGTCTATGAATTTAGCAAAAGTGTTTAGGCATGGGGCAACCCCCCTTCTCCTCCTCGTATTGGTGTTTTAGCGAGCGTTGCTTTTTAAACAGAGGCTCTGTTTCCTTGACTGGATCTCACGCCTGCGTCATTTGGGGTTGGGCAAGCGTCTCTCATGAAACCTCCTAAATGGTTGTCGCGTAAGGGTGCTACCATAAGGCGAAATACGGTGAAATACACCTATATATCTATTGCCGTCCACCAGAGGGCAGGCTCCAAAAGCATAAATATAAGGAGAAACCCAATGGCGACTTTACAAGTGTAAAAATCATGTTTACAGCCTGGTACAAAAGATGGCTCCGGTCTCTAGAGCTTTTCCGGTCTCTAAGTTTTTACTACATGACAATTCTGATAGGGGTGTTTTTTTAAATATTACTTCCGTTTACTATTGTAAAAACTATTGTTTTACTATGGAGTAAAAGCCGAAAATCCCCGATGTAACGGCCATTTTATTACCAAATCATAATGACAATATCAGTAAATAGGGGACCATTATATAAACAATCAATGGGGTTGGGTTAGCAGCAGCAACAAGTGTTGTGTTGGCTTGTGTTGATGTGAGGTGCTTCATAAGATTTGAGTTACTTGAGGCAGACGTGAATAATGTCTTTTTTCCAGGGCATAGCATGTTACAGAAACATTCTTGTCTTTATTTAAAAAAAAACAAGAAGTAGTGCCGGTACCTTCAGTTCGACAACGCTACCTTTGAATTTCCCCGGCTCCCCAGCTGACGCTGTCTGTTTAGTGGAAGTCAGCGCGTGCTGTGAGACAGCCAATCATCATCGCTTTTGCAGCGGTGTTATCATCTCCCCCTGCTCTCTCTGCAGCAGCTGCATGTTTACTGGCGTTGTGTATTGAGCAAGACTCTTCATCCACCTAGCCTCCAGAGTTTGTGCAAAAAGTGTATAAATGTGTGTGTGTGTGGTGGTGGTCGGAGAGGCTGTTGATGCCATTGTTATGACCTTGATGAGCGATCTTACTGAAATGATCATTACTATTCCAAGTGGGCCACTCCAACAGTCTGACTCTGTGGCTGGCTTTCAGCTTGGGCCTTCTCCCAAAAAGTCATAGATCCTAGCAACAGATCATACACAATAAAACGCATACATTGCAAACAGAAAAGCAACACCTGTGAAATAAATAAACAACGGCACATTGAATACCAAACACAGGCCGTCTCCATATGTCACCAGACGCAAGTTTATTGCCAATCCACACAACAAGGGGCGACAGGCCGAGAGTCCTCCCTGAAGGCTGTTATTCATTATCCGGCGGAGCGAGCACATTCTGACATGAAGAGGCATAAGTGAGCCCACTGACACTAACATGTGTATATCACATCATATAAGTGTGGGTAATTCTTTTGGAATCCAGTGCATTACTCTGTGACATGGATCACCCAAGTCAAGTATGCCAGATTTCCATAAAAATATGAATGACTGCCTCCCCAGACTGCATACCATAAGTCTTTTTTGCAGCATTTAAGGTAACTATTGTGGGATCTGTTTGTCAAAATTTTAGGCCCTGATATTTTCATAAAAATTCTAATCTCTGTTAACACAAGAGCAATTGGCAAAAGATGTCTGTTCACATGGCACAACCACAAATGCTCAAAACCAGTTCTCCATACGTACTAAGAAACAGAACAGAGCAATAGAGCAATAGCATGCATTGTGATTCATGTTTTGGTAGAAATGAATCAATAAGTATCATCGTCAGAGTAAAAAGTGAAAATTGGTGTGAACAGACAATGGGATGGACAAGGTTCACTTGTAACCACGTCCGTCGTCCTAATAAAGCCAAGCAAACAGCTGCTGTGGTTGTTGTAGTCATTATCATCAGCTGTGACTTCAGCAAAAACTATTAATAGCTCTGTTAGGCCCAAATGCTTGTATCTGCTGAATGTGTAACCAAGCCCTTTTGTATTCAGTAACCTCTGTTACAAAGAGTCATACATAGTCCATACATTTTACTTTTTTTCTCCTGTTTACAATTATTCTTCCATCACTTCAATACCAGCTCACTATATTCCAGGCTTTTCTTGGACATGTGGGAGTCCTGAATACTGAGACCAGCTGCACAACCTCACCCTGGACCATAAAAGTCCAGTGTTATTGCAAATACAAAGCCCCATTTTTAGGAGCACACCAGTGTGAACGCCAGATGATACAGCAGCATGGTCATAAAGCAGCAGTCATCAGACATCAATGCCTGACTTCTCCAAACTCATCAAACCCCAGACCGAGGGAGGACGCCATCATTGGATCACATTATTGAGGACAAATATGTCTTCGCCCTCAGAGTCACAGCGGGGCTCTGGGTAATATGAAGCTGACCCTGCGGTGGATAATAGAAACGCTGAGGCTGAAGGGAACGCTGACAGAACGGGGCAATCCACAGGAAGAGATGGCTCAATAAAGGAAGCCAAGGCTGTAGCACAGAGAGGGAGAGAATAGGTTTACTGTCGACGAGGACACTAAATATGTTTCTGAATTACTAACAACCAAACAACAGAGCAGTCATGGTTATGAATTTCAATATAATACATTGATATATACAAGATTTTGCAGACTTTAACCCCTTTAGAAAAATATTAAAAATAAGGGCATCTTTTGTTTTGTAAGATTAATGTATTTGTACATGGTCACTGTCAAATAAATAATACATAATAAACTAAACTAAGAAAAGTAAAACATGATTCAATAGAGGAACGGTTTGAACACTCCAAGTTTTAAACATGTTCAGTTAAAGTTAAACTTAACTTATCTCTTTCTTTTCATGACTGCTTCCTAGAATTCATTTATTCATCTTCTTTTGCATTTTCCTGTTAGAGCTCATAGTGACTGGAGCCTCCTCCAGCAGCTTTAGGCCTGACAAGGGGTACACCCTGGACACTATATGTATATCCTTTATTTAACCAGGTGATATCCTCATTGAGATAAAGAATAGTTGCAAACAAAAAAATCACTCTCATTAGGGGCAATATATATATATATATATATATATATATATATATATATATATATATATATATATATATATATATATATATATATATATATATATTGCTTTACATTGTTCTATTTCACTGCACCTGCAACCCATGGTTGAGAGGACAATCCCCGGCCTGGGGTTTGAACACACAACCTTCTTGCTGTAAGGTAAGTGTCTTTGTTGTCTCAGTGCATTGTTGGCAATGGACAGATTTATAAAATTTGGTGATTTTCTTGTTTGGACGACAAAGTGTCATTTTTACAAAAACTTGCTTTTGCAAGACGTAACATGTTCAGTCTTTTGTGTATATAATTAGGACCCAAGCTCAAATGACAATGACAAATGAATCTTGGACAGTTCCCTATCTTTAACATAAAGGCAGCCAATTTGTTTGAAAGAGTGCCCTCACAAAGTTTTGACCCTGTACTTGGTCAACATTATCTAGACACTTCTTAACCATCTAAAGTTAATAAAAATGTTCTTATTAGTTTACTATTTTAGTTTATATATTTTAGTAAACACATTCAGCATGGAATAGTAAAGTATAAAAAAAGTCTATGAGGTCCACGTCCTGTTACCAAATGGAAGGCACTGATGTTTCCCAAGTGAGCCATGTGTTAGCAACATAATGTAGCATTCAAGTGTGCTGTAAAACTTAGTGCTTTTAGTTTTTAATATTTATTATTTTGATTTTATGTGACAAAGGCCAAAAGGCGTCCAGTGCTTTGTGAACATCAAGTGTAGCCTTTATGGTCATGACAACATGTATTTATTAATTGGTCTTAATTTTTTCCCGGTCACTTTGAACAGTGTTAATTTATTATGCTGGTGATTATACAGTTGACATATATTAAAGGGTTAAATGAAGTGAATGTACACTATAAAAAGACAGACAATGTATGGAGTAGGCATACAGAAGTGTGGCTGTGTTAACCTTGTGTGGGAGTATGCTAAAGCGGTAATGAGATACAATCATTTGACTGTGATTTGATTTCTAAAGAATGAAAAAAAAGCATTCATTGGATACAGAGTAGCATGTCATCTATATGACGAGAGAAGCATCTACCAGCAATCCTCTATTGGATGTTTATCTCTATTATGGATTGCAAAATTTCCATCTTCAATTTTAGTACATGCTGAAAATTTGCCAATAACAGCTCCTCTACTGAACGGTAAGGTGCTGGGAACGTCATTTTTATTGATCAGTGCTGCAGTGGAATTTTTTTTCTTCTACATTTGTAACTCAAGAAAGATTTGTGGTGCAGTGGAAGACAAGGATTCCTACATGACTCAACCGTTTGGACATGTTGTAGTGTTGTAGTCTGCATTTATTAAGACTTGGTCAAGATAAGAATGTACATATAAGACAAAGATTGAGACATTTACTTTCACAAATCAAACACTAACAGCTGAAATCCCTGCAACTGTCAAGGAAACAATAAGTAGACACTTAATAAAAAGATCTGAAGCACTACGTTGAACTGACAATGGGTCAGAAACATCCTGAAGAACAAGCTATATATGTTTTTTTGAAGATGATCTGGTCACTGCAGTGGTTGGGGAGAGGGAAAACACACTTGACAACACTAATTACAATTACAATGATCCCAGAGGCAGCCTGTCAGGTCCTGGAGAGTAGGAAAAAAAAAGGAAAAGGCTGTGGATTTATGCCAATAGTAAAATACTGTCTTCATAATATTATCCCAATCATATGATGACTAGTGACTGAAAGATATTAACCTCTTTTTTAGATTTTCCTTAGTTTTCCACATTGAAATCCCCAGTGTTTTTTTAAGTTTAGTACCGAGTAGCACAAAACCAGCACTTACAACACCAGCTTTACCGCACTGCTGCACCATCAGTGTTCAGTTTGTGTAGCCTGTGGATGCTTTAGGACAATGGAGATATTCATCTGCTAAGTGTCCCTTTATGTGAGATGCACCTGATTCCTCAGTTGGGAAGATTATTAGATCCTGTAGTGTCAGTAAATCAGTAGGATTCCTGTGTGTTTCGACTATACTATTCTTTTTCAGGGTATACTGCAACAAGATTTTGAAAATAGAAGTAAAACTATAAGGTCATTAAAAGTACGAAGAAGACTGTAGCTCACCAAACACCGGCAACTACCAAGAGTAAAGGCTACCTCCGAACATGGTAGTAGCCATCAAACAAACTATATAATTTATAATTGTATATAACTATGGATGTTGTAAGTTGTGTTTTAGCACAAAGATGAAAAGAAATTAGTTCATATTGAAGATAAAAGTTTGGTGAAAGGGTTCAAATAAAGCTATTGTGGTCTGGACCAGTCTCTGATTTCAAATACAGAGGCCAAGAAAAGACTGAGTAGAAATGCACTTCATCACATTAAGGGTCTTTAGGCCTTGGATGATGAAGTGTGAAACAAAGAATGACTAACATTACTAAACAACATGTACAGTATATAGTAGTTGACATCTAGTAACTGCATGCTTCAGCATTCATCATAAATATTATATAAAAAATGACATAAAAATGCAATTCTGATCAAGTCATTGTGCAAAAGACTCCTAAAAAAACACAGTTATTACATTTCCAAGCTTACGTTGCTATTTATAGAGATTTAAAAGCAGACAGTCTAAAAGAGATGGGCCAGACAAGGACAAATGGAAGAGTCCTCTGGGCCCATTGCCTTTGGAGTGCCCTCCGTGAGCAGACCTGTGGTTTTTAATAGCCCCTAGTCAAACTCTCCCCGACCAATCAATCACCCCGAATGTCAATGAAACATGTTATATCCTGATCGTAAATCATACACATACAAAAAAGGTTGTCACTGTTAGCTCTGGGAGAAGAGCTGAGTTTTGGGCTTTTTTATGAGGATATATATATATATTTTTTTTTTTCAGTTCTTGGTTTAGTGAGTAGGCAGTGCGTATAACGACATGACCTAGTGCGTATTATCGGCTATATTGGCCGCGCCAGTGTAGATCTCAAACAGACTTCATTAAGCACTTTCATTCCACAGTCATTGAGCTAAACTTAAAGGGGCATTGTGTAACTTTCAGAAAAACTGGGTCAAGGACAATTGGTGCACCTGTCTGAACTGCAGAGTCATGCCAATAGATCTAGAAAACAAATGCTGCCAACAGGGTCTCAGCCCACCACATGGTGTTCTTTTAATTGCACGGTTTACACAGATATATAATTACTGATTCTTTCTTGCACATATTTATAATAAAGAAATGCTGCATTGATTAACAGTCTCTTTATGAGGCCGAGTCATGTTCGAGACAGAGAGAGACAGAGAGAGACAGAGAGCGAGAGAGAGAAAGCAAGAGAAAGAATTAGTATTGGTGACATTTTGACAGTAAAAACATTAATGTTATTACTTATTATGGCACATATTACACAGACATATAGATGGTGTTTGAGAGGTAACAAACATGTAATCTGCCAGTCATTTTTGTTGTATCAGAGATAGAACAATTTTTAACAATAAAGATCTTAGTCGTCTCATCTAATTATAGTAGGCTCATATTTGGGCAAATAAAACGTTATTTTGTTTTTCAAAAGGTGTGGCTGCATGAGACAGACAAAAAAAAATATTAAAGACTAACAAAACTAAATTCTGGACAGAGATTGTGTTCAAAACTGTACAAAAAATAAATAAACCATGACATCATCAAATTGATATTTAGTGGTCTTGAAGAGTGATTCTTAATGCAATATTTGGGGTGTTTGAAAACTTTCTTCCAACACTGTATGTCTAACAATAATAGTTTGCAACATGCCATGTTTGCAGTATTGATTTATGCTCATTATCCATGTGGTTTGGATGCTTAGTTTTTTTTTTTTTATTTCTCTTGGTTATATAAATATCTTCTTTGCTGTGTACCGGCAGAATTTGTGATTTTTTTCGGGCCATTTTTCAGAGAATATATTTTTTTTCACTCATAGTTATTGGTTGGGTGAAGCCATTTATTGTCAGACAACTGTGTTTAGTCTTTTTAAATCATAATGAAACTACCCAAATAACCTTGATCCAAAGTTTGGTAATTTTGACCTGATAACATGCACACAAGTTGGCACAATAACAGAGCACGTACAGTAGCTTAGTGTATGTAGGCTTTACAGTGACAATGGCAGTGGCAGGGGCTAAACTTTTAAAAAGACATGGCATTAAATGTAGTTATTGTTAGCTAGTAAGTTTGTTTGGTAGAATATGATGCTAGCAGTGAATGTGAGAAGACACCGATGTTCTTGAAGATTTAAAATAAGACTGTTATAAGAAGAGACTAAATTGCAAAAGATAAAAGGACAACAGAAGGTGGAGTTCTACAGCGTTTTTAGGCAGTGATTGGGACAGTGACCCTAAGCACAACAGGACAATTACTTTGTTGTCAACATGGTGAGTGCTACAGCTTTATTGTTTAGTGTAAATGTGCTTTCATTTATGTGGATCTGGGTTTTATTTGATGTTTTATTATTCAATTTATTTTCTTTAAGATAGCGTAAATTGAGCCAAAGCAGAAATGCTTGTACCAGACTCTAGCTTAACAGCTAATTTCCATCTGTGGTCCTATATTGAACATGTTTTGGTGGTGGGGACAAACGGTAACCTGGCCAGCTGCAACTAACCTGTTTCCAATTCTATACAAATAAGTTAGTCTTGTACCTTGTTGCTTGCATTCAATTTCAAGGGCGGGGTTTAGGGGCCTAATGTTAACCAAACAGAGAAACGCCGGACGTGTTGCAAAAAAAGGCAAAACCACACAGTTTTTTGTCAACTAGGAAGCCACATGAGTGCCGTTAGTTAACATGGCCAGCAGTAGAGCGGACACCAGAGCAGTTTCATTGTTTTTATACGTTGCTGGTTATCCAGAACCAAGGCCAACCATGTTGAATGTTTTGGACTAGCCGCCAAGCCGAGTTACGTGTGTATGATGAAGCCAGCAAACCACAGCCTGCTGCAGAGAAAACAACTTGTGATTGGTCCATCCAAAATCACTGAGAGGAGGAATTTGTTGTGAGAAAGGGATCAGACCTCCTCCTTTTGAAAAATGTTAAACAGTCTGGTATACCAGTGCCAGGCAGTACAGTGGCTGTGCTGTGCAAAGTGCTTCTGTTCGGGTTATAACTGTGACAGTTTGGCATCTGTGTGCGGTGTCTTGACGGTGTCTCGGCTGTCTTCTGGCCCGTCTCACAGAGCAAGTGTGCTGATCTCCGACAGTTTGTGCACAGCCAAGCCTTGGTTTAAACAGCTTCACTTTACATTTACAATTATTCATTTAGCAGAAGCTTTTATCCAAAGCGACTTACATTGTTCTACAGTAATTACCAGTGTTACAGTCACTGGAGGCAAGGTGGGTTAAGTGTCTTGCCCAAGGACACAACGACAGTATGAACTGTAGAGAGAGCAGGAATCGAACCAACTACCTTTGAGATGAAAGACGACTTCTCAACCCACTGAGCTACTGCCGCCCCCCCTTTAGCTGCTTCAGAGTAAATGTTACAGGTTCCAATGATTCATTGCCAATCTGCTTCTAACTTTACCCTGGTATTGTCTTTTAGCTACAAATGTGTAGCCTAATGATGTGGTTTGGTAGAACATGCTTCTGTTTGGTGCCTTTGCAGTCGCCAATTGCAGTGAAGACTGTATGTGTGTCCAACCTATGGTCTGCAGGCCAAAAACGCTCTTTTATGAGTCATGTCCAGTTCTCACATAGATTAAAATTGTTTTTGTGTTATACATTGTATAAAACAGAAATTGATAAACCTGTGTCCACGACTGAAGCCTAAAGTAAATCTGCGAGAGGCGAATCAATAGGGTGAAGGATCATTTAGTTTAGGTTACATCTCAAAGAATCCTATTTAATCATTTTGGCACAAAGGTCAATTGCACCTCACACACTGTGAATCACTGATCACCAAAGCCTAGAAAACATCACATACTTTTTTAATTAAATATTCTATAGAAATACAAGCACTTGTCAATTGTACTTGCTTAATAATTTCTGTAAAAAACATACATTTTACATACAGATCATATATAGATTTAAAAGCTTACATCAGATGTTTATTTTAAACAATTTATTAGTCTGTTCTTAAAAAAAGACTCTTTGAAAAATAGGACTTAATTTGGGCTTGTAGGCCTTTACTTGAGGACAAAGACTTGAGACTTGCAAAACAATGACTAGGTCCCACCTCTGCTATTTAGTGATTCACTATTTTGTGCTGGTGTGTGAACATGTAGTGACTCAGATGTGACGCAGATGGTCACGGATGCAGAAAGAAGCATAACGTCTTGTGTGATTTGTCAAAGATAGCAAGATAAATTTGTTTTTTTAACACTGTATACGCCAAGTTAAACCATTGGCTTTGTGAGCTTACTATAGTTTGCACAGACAGATATATGACAGTGTACCTTTTGGGCATTTCTTTTGGTGCACTGTTGCCATAGCAACTAGATCATAACTAGTATTGTCTTGGAAAAGTCCTAATTAATAAACATCAGAAAGAAGATTGAATCTGAATAGATTGGCAATGAATAGAATGGTAATTTAAAATGCTTTTTTTTTTACTTGAGTTGTTATTCTTAGTTTCATATTCCGCTGGCTATGGTCCGTACTGAGTGTGATTACTGTGCTACTGACAAAAATAATAACCACTATGGCATATAAACACAGTCCTCTGCAAAGTAATGTACTGGCTCTGAAACAACACTCCACTTGTGATAAAAAAGCACTGCAGATAATTCACTTCATTTTGTTCACAGAGAAGACCACCTCACAAAGTCAGCCCTTAAGAGCATACATTTGAAATTTATCCTAATTCTGTCTTTTTGCAAGCTTTATCATATTTTCATAAGGGGGTCATAATGTACTTTAAAGGATTTTATTTGTAAACAATTTGTATGTGCAGTTTGGAGAAATACACAAAATAACATATTTTTCCGGGTCATAATAAAGGGTGTTATATTCTTGCCCTGGTTTTGGACTTGACTTGGTGTTGATTACTGAAATTATTGATATTTTTTCTGGTCCTTGATTCTCCAGTCTTACTCACTCAGTCATGATTCTCGAATAGCGCGGTCTTGACAATGAATACACAATGTTATAAAATGTCTTAGTGATGTATGACAAATTAAACCCTGCAGGTTAAACATGTCCAAACAGAATCCAGCCTGATTACAGTTCAACACTTACTGGAAATGGAACGGCAGGAGAGCTTTGAAAAGCCAAGACGGTTTGAAGTGTATTAGTGTGCTTTTGTTCTGGTTCCTTTAGTGGCAGTGTTGTGACCTACCCAAGTCTTGGTTATGTGACCATACTTTTTTGAGGATTTGACTACAAATGAGTTGGCAGTACTTTCAGGCTTTGCACAAGTCCTAAATCTTTAGAAATGCATGATGTTAATTGTTGTTGCTGTCCTTCCTTCGGGGGTGGCTCCCCCAGGGTCCTGTTTAAAGCCAAGGCTAAGGTCTTAATTCCAACTGAACATTTTTTACAAATTCTGTAATTGTCTGTTGTTTGTTCTGTAATGTGTATTTAAATGTATGACTAATATGATAAAATGCAATGTTAAGCAAATAAATTAACAAAGCAATCCATTACAAGAATTACAATTTTTTATATTAAAATAAAGTAGATAATTTTTTTAATTACAGTCTGATGTTGGAGAGAGTCCAAATTTTAATTTGTGTAGCTGAAAAGTATTTATTAATTTATAAATATAAATATATCAATTTGTATACCATATGTATTTTATGAGAAAGAAGAGTTGCCGAAGATAATATATCTTGCATGAGTGGCTCTTGAAAAAAAGCAATGTTTATGTGAAATATAGAGTGGTAAGACAAAATATGTGAACCTTTAGGAACTTATGGTTTTCTTAATAAATTTGTCTTAAAATGTGATCTGATCTTCTTGCCACTGTATACATGAACAATAACTATATTGAGATCTCACGCAAAATATAACCAAACTGTGTCATTTCTGTTGCAAACATTACCAAAATAAAATTTTCATTGATTTCATTTCATTGTTTTTTCAAAAACATTTGTGGTGGATTGTGGGTAGGGAAAGGCCAATGAGGATCAACAGATTGGTATCTTTGCCAAACAAAGTTATTTAGAGGAGCAGTTGACTAGATTCCTCCAAAGGAGTCCTCCCAAGAAAGAATCCTGGCAGCTGGGAAACACCCTAAGAATGTGTTTCTATGATGAAACCGCAGGGTTTGATTTGACTGATGAATCTGGCACTGGAGTCATTTTTGTGTTTGATTGAGAGTGCGATGTCAGTCTGAAGTGCTGAGGATTGTGTAAAACGCTGGCAATAGAGGCATCTGTGTGATGAGCTTAACTCAGGCAGAAAATAGAGAAATCCTCTCAGGAATGACTTGGTCAATGACGGAATAGTGAGCAACAAAAAAATTACATGCTTTTCAATCAAACACAAGCGTCGTGCCAGCGTTAAACTGGTACAGTCTACGCTGCATCTGCCGTTTAGTTGAGTTATCGCACATTTCATTTGTCTTGTGACACTTCCATTTCCTCGTCTCTTTATGAATGACCTACTATTGTCAGGAAACACTTTAGCAGCTTCCTGATACATGTACAGTAGAGAGAGTTAAATGTCGAAGGAAAGTAATTGGCATCTCCTTATGCATGGAAATGCCTGCGAGTAATGATTGAATTATTCATTTAATATGCAAAGCGTTTCTATTTCAATGCCCTAAGCCTCTCTTGGTGGAGGATTGCGTAACTTAAATGATGTACAAATTATAGGGCTCACAGATCGAGGATGTGAGAGCCACATCTTATCATTTATATATCATTATTATAACTATACTTAGACTAAGTATGCATAAATAATCATTTTAAAGTTCCTTTTGAACTTAAAAAAAGTCATGGCTTGAGAAGAATGAAGAAAAACTGGGGGTGATGTGCAGTCAGTTTTTACACTGATTACTGCAAGTGTTATTACACAGCAATATCTCCAGTGTTAAAATTGGACTCATACAAACACTCTTCCGGTGTTAATTGTCAGATCAACACTATAAAAGTGTTATAGCCTTTAACAAAGATGAGAGTGAATGGGTCTGAGACATGAGTGACAGTCACAGAGACCAGACAGAGATGTACTCTATATTTCAGTAATTTTTACTGAAGACTCTTGAGACACTGTCATGACCTGTAAGAGGTTTACAGCTCAGTCTCTGTGGATATGATCAGAAAAGTACTATTGTACTGAGTATTGACGACTATGATAGTAAAATAATCCAATTATTTTAAATAGATTTAAAAGTTTGTTGTATAACATTAAACAAAGTATTATTTATATATTTTTTACCCCAAATCAATCTGTTTAAACCCTGTCTCTCAGTCAGAGACCTGAGATATACAGTGGCAAGAAAAACTATTTAGGTCTTTTGGAATTTCATGGTTTTCAGAATAAATTTGTCTTAAAATGTGATTTAATCTTTATCTAAGTCAAAGATATTGACAAACATTATATGTCTAAAAAATATTACACTAACAAAATATGATATTTCATGTCTTTCTTGAACACACTCATTCAACATTCAAAATGGCATTAATAACTGGTTGACCCCCCCCCCTTGGCAGCAATAACCTTAACCAGGCGCTGTAGCTGTGGATCAGACCTGCTCATTGTTGAGGAGGAATTTTAGTCCATTCTTCCTGCAGAACCGCTTTAGCTCTGTCATATTCTTTGGACGTCTCATGTGTTTGGCCCTCTTCAAGTCAATCCATAGCATCTATATTGGGCTGAGGTCTGGGCTCTGACTTGGCCACTCCAGAAGGCGGATTTTTTTTTCTGAAGCCATTCTGTTGTGGACTTGCTCCAAAACAGATGGTTTGGGTCATTGTCCTGTTGCATCACTCAACTTCTACACAGGTTCAGATGACGTACAAATATCCTCACATTATCCTGAACAAATAGTTCAATCTTAGTTTCATCAGTCTGTGGAGGGTCAGTTTTCTCTTTTGCATACTTCAGGTGTGAAGCAATGTTCTTTTTAGTAAGCAGTGGCTTCCTTCGTGGTGTCCTGCTGTGGATACATTGCTTGTTCAGCGTTTTACGTATTGTAGACCCATGAACAGAGATTTATTTTTAGACAAATTATCTTTGTCAATATCCTTCATCTAAATAAATATTGGTTCACATTTTAAGTTATTCAGAAAACCATAAAATTTCAAATGGTTCACATACTTCTTCTTGCCACTGTACTCTTGAGACCTGTAGGAGTTTTACAGTTCAGTCTCAGATATTATCAGAGAAAACCTAATGAGCATGTGTTGAGCATAAATATCGGTGGTGAGAAAACAACACAATTATTTATATATTTAAAGGCTTCAGTTTGTTACATGACACGAGATAAACCCTTTTTTATTTATGTTCCCAACTAAACCTGTTTAAACCCAGTCTAACATGTTTCTGTCAACAGCAGTCCTGGTTTGACCATGACTCAGAGGAACAGCAGCACCCATCATTTTTACTCAGGTTCGGTAAAACAATAACACCAAAACTACTTCATTAAGCTGGAGGCTGCGGGGCCATAACTTGTTTAAATTACACAGGTATAAAAAGTGTTTTCTCATCCCAGATGATACCTTACAACACTTGTTCATTAGTTTTCCTCTAATAACATCCACAGAAACGCAGATTGAAATGTAAAACTCCTACAGGTCATGACGGTGTCTCAAAAGTAGGCTGTGTCTGAGTCTTCAGTAAAAAACAGCAGAGTTCTGAATAAGCTGCAGCTGTCTTAACCCTCGTTTTGAGAGACCAGTGAGCAGGCCGTTACAGTAATCTAACCTGCTGGAGATAAAATTATGGTAGGAAAATTACGGTAGGATACGTCACAGCTGCGTAGTAACTTGCCTAAATGAAGCATTTAAAAATTAAATAATAGGGGTATCAGATAGACCCCTGTGGAACCCCACATGTCAGGGACATTCCAGTCTCAAAATAAGACTGAAACCATTTAAGAGCAGTTCCAGAGATACCTATCCATTCCTCTAATCTTTGTGACAGGATTTCATGGTCCACTGTATCAAACGCAGCACTCAAGTCCAACAGAACTAAGACAAAGGCTTTGCCTGCGTCAGTGTTCAGACGGATGTCATTTGTGTAAGTGCAGTCTTAGTCTGTGATGGGGCCTGAATCCTGAGAAAAAAACAAACAAAAAATACTATAGAAATTCGGTAAGTTGATGATAAACAACTTTTTCAATGACTTTCCCTAAACATGGCATGTTTGACATGGGCCGATAGTTGTTGAGCACTATGGCATAAGACTGCTCTTTTTTAGGAGAGGCTTGATGACAGCAGTTTTTAAGGCCCTTGGAAATGTTCCAGACTGTAAGGAATTATTGACTTTATCAGTGAGTTGTGGAAACAAACTGCTTAGTACTGCTTTTAGAAATCTAGTGGGTAGAACATTGAGTAAGGAGGTGGATGAACTCAGGCTGGAGACAGTTTTTTTTCAATTGTTCTGTCATTAATGGGTGTAAAATGTGTTTCCTAGGTGGCTGCAGTGTTGTTGTATGCCCTTTGGACTGTATCATGTTTAATACCTTGAACCTTGTCGTTAAAAAACAATGCAAACTCATTACATTTAGTGGTGGAAACTAATTCTGGAGGAAATGGAGCTGGAGGGTTTGTTAACCTGTAGCAATCACTGTAGCAAACAGGACACGCGGTTTGTTACCGCTGTTGTTGATGTTAAAGAATATTTCTCTTGCGTTTTGCAAAGTTTGATTGAAAACGAATTTTCTTTGTATACCTAATAATGAATTAAGAGCTTCAATTTATTCATCCTTATTTATTTATCTTTCAGAATTACCTTTTCTGTGCCCTGACAAAAGGAGCTTTGCTCCACAATGTCTTTTGCTTCTTCCTGATCAATACCAATATCAATTCCTAGTAATGATTAGTAATAATCAGGTCCAGAGTGTGACCTCTGTTATGGATTGGCTCATTAATACGCCTACTATTTGACTACCTTTTCATATTCTGTGCAGATAACCGAAAGCATTTCAGTAAACTCATCAATAAAATCATGACATTGTTGGGGTGGTTTGTAAAGAACAACATATAAAATAGATGGAGAAAACCTCAACTCCATTTTGAATGACACATACTCAAATGATGAAAACTCCCCAAGTGATAGTTTCTGGATAAGAATATTATCCCTAAGAAAGGCACATACACCACCCTTTTGTTTTGGTAAAATTTGATGGGTTGGATTCAATAAGGACAGCATTTACAGTCTTGCTGTATAACCATGTTTCTGTTAAAAACATAAAATCAAGTTTATATCAAGTTATAAAATCATTAATTAAAGACCTGACATTGAACACTGCAAGTTTCAAGTCTGTTTGAGCATGACCAGACTTTATCTGTTTGCAGGGGATTTGAATCAGATTTTTCTGATTAATCTAACTGTTACTCTCTTATCTATTCTGCGACTTCTGACTATAGCTAGGGGGGAGTGCTCTCTTACAGGGCTTTAAGTTGATAATAAGTGTTTTATTATGACAAAAATTCATACAGACAGTAGCCTTGTTGCTTTGAGCACATCTCTGACTGGTCTCTGTAACTGTCCATCATGGTCTCAGATCCACTCATTCTCATCTTTGTTTAAGGTTGGTTTCACTTTCACTTTTATGGTGTTGATATGAAATTTAACACCGGATGAGTTCTTATGAATCCAATTTCCTTGTGTCATTTAACAATTTACTGTTAGTTAACATTCCTTTTATTCACAGTTTCACTTGGCAAAAACTGTTATTGTTACAGCGGTTTGTTTCTTCATATCTGCCGCACTCTGGGTATGTCAAATGAATTGTTGCTATGATTGGCTAAAACAAATCTTGTGGTAGGCGGATACCAGTCAGTGCTTCATCCAATCACCACAAGTTTCTGACAGAAGGTGCCTCCCTTTTTCAACAAGAGCCTTCCCAGACGGTTCTGTAAAACAGGCTGTTCTATTTCATCCCTTCTGACCGCCAGAGGCGGTGCTTCAAGCACTGGATGATCATCCTTGTGCACTCGCAGGTTGAGAATTAATAACAACAAAGTCACCTGTGACCTCCCGGTGACCCACGTGAGGCTATATAGTCACGTGACGCTGGAAGCGCAGTCCCTATTCACCTTCTCGCATTGCAGGTTCATGTGTGGGTATTGTAGCAGGCTACTGCTAATACCACTATTTTGTTCAGATTCGCTGCTTGTTGCCTGTAGCCTCGCGACTGCTCTACAGTCGGGGTTGCGAGTGTTTCTCGCCCTCCTGGGGCTGCACAAGCTGCGTCTGAACCAACGTTGGAGGTAAGGCTGATTGTTTTCGACAATTGGTGAGTTATTTGGCTGCTTCCCTATTTTGTTTTTATTGTTGAATAGCCGCGTTCGACTTTTTCATTCAGATTGTTAATTGACACATAATGCGGTCACTAGTGGCGTTTCTGCTCGACCTGACCCGTCGGTACACCTTTTCACTGCAGGCGTGCCGGTTTATTCCGTGCGGAGTCGCTAGTGGCGTTTTCGGCTCGACCCGACTCCTGCTGACTTAACACTATCGTGGGTATTATGATGCTGGAGTCCCTTTATTGTTGGTCCTGCATGGCTCAGCTGGAACCAGACGATGGGCATGGGTTGTGTCCCTCGTGTCTCGGGGCGGAACATCTTCGAGAAGCCCTCACTGATCGAGCGTGCCCCGATTGTACCATTCTGCCCCAGTCTGTGAGTCTGAGGAGTTCTGAGTCGGGGTCTATGCCCCCTACTGGTTCTCAGAGCGGGGGAGGGGAATCTGTCATCCCCGCAATACGTACATCGTTGACTCCCTTGGCGTTGGAGGTCCCACCGGCTGAGGCAGCCCCTTCCAGTGCTTTCTTTCGTAGATCGTCGGCGGCGTCCCACTTTATGGTTCCTCCGTCGAAGGAATACGTGAGGGAACTGCACGCCTGGTGGGCTGACCACCAGGGTTTTTTCAGGGCCTACCTCTGATGGTAGGGCTTTGGCTGCTATGGCTGTTCCAGTGGATCAGCCTACGCAGGGACTAGTGGAGGCAGCTTTACAAGCATTCGCCCTCCAGTTGAGTGAACTTGGTCGTCTGCTGTCAACCTTAGTTCAAACTAGGCACCAGGTTTGGTTGGCACAATCTCCTTTAGCTGAGACCTGTAGGAGGGCTCTGGGAAGCCTTCCTGTTCTCCCAGGGGAGTTGTTTCGTTCGGCCGCGTTGGAAGCCTTAGAGCGCACGGCTCCGGCTAGCTGCACGAGACAGCAGCTGGCGGGCCTTCATAGGTGTGCTCCCCGCCAGAGGGCGCCGGTTGCCCCACCAACTGCTTCTCGGAGACATTCAACGCCACAACACTCTTTTGCTGCACTCATCAGCTCGGATGTACGACCATTTCCAAGGGCCAGAGCCCGGGAATCTCGTTCTCCGCCCAGTCACCGCCCTCCCAGGCCCTCAGGGCGCTAGGGGGGTCCCAGGTGAGGCTTTGGTGCCGGCAGTGGGACGTTTTACCCCAGGGCAAATCGAATACTGGATTGCCCACACCCCGGATACTTGGGTTGTGGCCACTTTGTCTGGGGGGTATCGCCTCCAGTTCCACCGCCGGGCACCTGTTCCTGGTCGACTCAGGATGACTGTGATCCAGGACCCAATCAAAGCACAGGCACTGACTTGGGAAATTGGCACCCCTGCTGGACAAGTTCCCGTAGACCCCCTGGTAGATCCAGGGGGATTTTATTCCCGCTATTTTTTAGTACAGAAGAAAAAGGGCGGTTTGCGCCCAGTTTTGGACCTCAGGAGTCTGAATGCGTTTTTAAAGGTCCTCACATTCAAGATGTTGGGTGTCAGACAGGTTCTCCAGGCAATTCACCCAGGAGACTGGTTCACGTCCATAGACCTAAAGGACGCCTATTTTCATGTCCCCATTGCGCCGCTTCGCTTTTCAGGAGAAGCACTACCAGTTTCGAGTCCTCCCATTCGGTCTCTCTCTGTCTCCTCGGGTTTTCACAAGGGGTGTGGCGGCAGCGCTGTCCCCTCTGCAGGTTCAAGGCTTGAGGATCCTGCCCTATCTCGACGATTGGCTTATCTGCGCTCCCACCCGCGAGCAGGCAGTTCAGGATACGCAGACAGTGCTCAGGCACGTGTCATGTCTGGGACTACGGGTAATCTCGGCAAAGAGTTGTGTGGAGCCGTTACAGATGGCCACTTTTCCTGGGGTAGTGCTAGACTCAAGGGCACGTCCTTCACCCCAGCGTATCAGGGACATTCTGGATATGCTCCCAAGATTTCGACGCGGGAGATCCCTTCCCTACGTCGATTTTCTCAGGTTTCTGGGCAAGTTGACTGCTGCCTCGACTGTGACTCCCCTGGGGCTGCTTTCCTTGCGACCCCTTTAAAGATGGCTCAATGGCCTGCGCTTGGACCCCGCATGTGGGCCTCACAGATGGCGGCGGGTGCTCGTCTCTCCCCAGTGTGTGAGGTCTCTCTCACGGTGGAGGAACGAGACCTTTATGCTGGAGGGTGTCCCTCTGGGTTCTCTTTTGTTGCACACGGATGCATCCCTGTTGGGTTGGGGCGCAACATGGCAAGGACGGGTGGCTCAAGGGGCGTGGTCCCTACGTCAGAGCAAGCGTCATATCAATGTACTGGAGCTCATGGCCATTCAACTTGCTTTGAACAATTTTCTCCCATTTCTGCGAGGGCAACACGTGATGATGAGGTCCGACAATACTGCGGTGGTTTTCTACATAAACCACCAGGGCGGCACCAAATCGGAGAGCCTATTAAGGGTAGCTCAGCGGAACTGGGCGGCACCACTTTTTGCCAGTCTGAGGGCAGTGGACATTCCCGGGGTGCGGAACAAGTCAGCCGATTTCCTGTCCCGCCGGAGGCCGGTGGCGGGAGACTGGAGGCTTTACCCAGCGGTGGTGGAACACATTTGGAGGCTCTACGACAAGGCGGAGGTGGATCTCTTCGCCTCTCGGGAGTCCACCCACTGCCCCCTTTGGTGTTCGATGGGGGACAACACTGGGCCTCTGGGTCAAGATGCACTCGCCCACGACTGGCCCAGAATGCTCCTCTATGCGTTCCCTTCATTTCCTCTGATCTCTCAAACACTCTTCCGGGTCCTTCAGGAAGGCCCCAGTCTCCTCCTGGTGGCTTCGTTCTAGCCAGCGAGGACCTGGTTTCCTCTGTTGTGCAAGCTTTGCTGCGGCTCTCCGAGGCGCCTCCCCCCCAGGAGGGATCTCCTGTCGCAGCTGGGGGGACGGCTCTTGCACCCCGACCCCACTCGGCTGAAGCTCTAGGTGTGGCCCCTGCAGGGCCCGGCTTAACATTCTCTGATTATGCCAGGAAGATTAGGCATCTCCATCTACTTGCCTGTTGTATTCCTCCAAGTGGAAACTGTATGACGCATGGTGTCGCGACAAGGGCTGTGATCCGGTGCGTTGCTCGGTGTCAACGTTGCTTGCTTTTTTGCAAGGGCAGCTCAGTCGCGGACGTTCACCATCTATGCTAAAGGTATATGTTGCTGCTGTTCTCCTGTTGCCACATAGGATGGGACGGGTCTACAGTGGGGCGTAACAGAGATGTCTCACTGTTTGTGAAGGGTGCTCGACTTTTGCATCCCGCTGGCCGTTCTAAGGTCCCGTCCTAAGGTCTCAATTAAGACAGCGTTTCTTCTGGCTATGGCCTCGGCAAAACGAGTGAGTGAGCTCCACGCTCTGTCCATTGAGGAGTCCTGTTGTCATTGGCATCCTGATGGGTCAGGGGTTTACCTGTGGCCTAATGCAACTTTCGTTCCGAAGGTGCCGCTGTGTGTATCACTTACCCAGCTGCTACAACTGGCGCGTTTTGAAGCTAGGGCTCCTTCAGAGTCCCTCTGTCCTGTCCGTGCTCTCAAGGCATATATACGCTCCACGGCGTCGGTACGGCGGTCGAACAGCCTGTTTGTTTGCTTTGCCGGCCCACGTAAAGGTCAGGCTCTCTCAAAGCAACGTCTCGCGCACTGGATAGTGGAGGTTTTTTCCAAGGCATATGCTTTACCGGGATGGTCGCTGCCACCTGGAGTGAGGTGCCATTCCACAAGGGGCCTGTCGACTTCTTGGGCCACCATGAAAGGCGTACCCTTGGGAGTGATCTGTGCAGCAGCCTCATGGACAACCCCAAGCACTTTTGCAAGGTTCTACAGGGTGAACGTCGTCTCCCCGCAACCACTGGAAGGGGTTCTCAGGCGTCATTCAACTACATCACAGTGAGGTATGGCTGGTGGTGGTTCCTCATGACCTTGCTGGTATTCTTTATCCAGTGCTTGAAGCACCGCCTCTGGTAGTCAGAAGGGATGAAATAGAACGAAAGTTACAGCTGTAACTACGGTTCTATGAATCCCGGACGACCGCCACAGAGCCAGGAATCCTCGTGTTTCGCGAGAAGGTCTTGGGGACTGAGCTTCCGGCGTCACGTGACTATATAGCCTCACGTGGGTCACCGGGAGGTCACAGGTGACTTTGTTGTTATTAATTCTCGACCTGCAAGTGTGCAAGGATGATCATCCAGTGCTTGAAGCACCGCCTCTGGCGGTCATCCGGGATTCATAGAACCGTAGTTACAGCTGTAAGTTTCGTTCTGTGAGCAGTTCAGTCGGAGTCAGGTTAGGATATTGGGCTGAAGATGTAAAACGGCATTAACATTTTTTCTGTAGTGCTGTTGCTTTAAAAATTCAAATTTGGAAAAGTTACATAGTGATGCTTTAAAAAAGTATTTTGCTGGTTTGGGTACCATTTCACTTTAGTAAAGTCTAAGGCAGGGGTGTGAAATGCAAACTAACTTTAGTTTAGGGGCCACATACAGCCCAATTTGATCTGAAACAGCCGGACCATTAAAATAAAAGCATAATAACCATATAATAATGTTTCTCATCAATTACAACAGAAAAGGCTAAAGTTGGAAAAAGCTTTCACCTGTATGTTTTCACAAACTCATTATGGCTTTGATGCTAATGCTTTTTTGCTAACAATAATGTAGCTAACTTCACTGCTGCTTCAATCACTGACCTCTCAGCTATGGGTAAGAAAGTTTCCTCAGACCTGCAATTCATTTATCCTCTCTCTTCTCAGTTTAATGTGCAAATGTTATAATTTTTGCCACGATGATTGTCTTAGTGGCACAAATATTATCAGTGTTATGTTTTGTTTGGTACTCTTACTAAAACTGTGCAACGGCCAGTGGATGAATTAGAAATAGCATTTACTTTATTTAAAAATTCCAGTTTATGTAATTTTTACACTTTCAAAAATCATCCCATGGGCAGGCCAGTTTTGGCCCATGGGAGGTACGTATGACACCCCTGGTCTAGCCTGGCCAGCCGCGACTAACTCTTTTCTTATTTTATACAAAGAAATTAGTCTGGAAACATGTTGCTTGAATTCCATTTCAAGGGCGGGTTTTAGGGGCATAATGTTCAGATCAATCAGAGAAACGCCGTACGTTTTGCAAAGAAATTGCAAAACCACACAGCCGGTTGTCAACAAGGCAGCCACATGAGTGCCGCTAGTTAACATGGTCAGCAGTAGAGCGGACACCAGAGCGGTTTCATAGTTTTTATACTTAGCTGGTTATTCCAAACCAAAGCGAGAGCAGAAATAAATAAACGGCCTCTCGATGCCATGTTGAACATTTTGGTCTAGCCGCGCAAGCCGAGTTACTTGTGTATGACATAGCTAGCAATCCACACCCTGCTGCAGACAAACAGCTTGTGATTGGTCCGTCCACAAAATCGTTGTTGGGATTGGCTGTGAGAAAGGGACCTTTTTTCAAAAGGAGAACAGTCTGGTCTAAGGTAAGGTTTAAAAACACATAAATTTGATAATATTACCATAATTTTAACTGCAGTAGACCCTTTCTGTCGCAATGTATTCAAGTTATAAAATAGTATATCAGGCATAAAACCATATACTTTTTTCAGCCACATATTTGTTTTTCACTTTTCCTTCTAGCTTACAAGACCTTGAAAATAGAAGCACTTGGTACCCAACCTCTGATTTTCGCTGAGGGAAAACACAATAGCACAGGACGGAAATGTAGGAAGAGAATGTGGAACTGGATGATGGACATGACTTGATTGCTGGTTAACTACCCCTGCTGCTGCCCCACTCCACGCTGCTGGAAAGTGGATTATCAATTTGGAGAAGGCACGAGTCTATTTGAATCCATTGTTGTGGTCCAGACCGACTGACAGCTACATGGGCCAAAATCCAGGACAGAGCTCAGACATTTATTTTCACTGATTTTCCACCTCAGTGGCTCTTCAATACCAGCTCCTATCAGACTTTTAATCAAATTCATCAGTGTCCTGAGGTACAAGCACCTGACACAAGGCTGGCATCAGACGGACATGATGAAATACAAAGCCAACACTCAAAGAGACACACTACATCAGAGGACAGTGTGCCTTTGGTCCAGAATTGTTCAGTTACAAACCTGAGTGGGACATATTTTAAACCATGATCTAGTAGGTATCTAATATACATGTATCAGTGTCCACGTTTTTGTTTCAGGGCACAGAAAAAATATGTTACAGATTGTTCCCTAAACTGCATTTTAGGGGATTGTTTTTTGTTTTTTCAAGTGGAATTTTTAATTGGGGATGGGCTTTTTCCAGAAATATAATATGCAAATATTTTCACTTATTATATGAATATTATTCAAATATTATTTAATTTAAACAAAGCGAAAGATGCGGTAATCTATGAAACAAGAATGTACTACATGTGAGCACAGGCTATGTCAAATCCCATGCTCTCATCCACAAGGGACTGACCCATTCAAATAATGGATGCTTGCATTGAATGTTAGTTTCCTCGGCTTGTTAACATTTAATCAATAGTTGCGGAAAATCCTTCTGGGAAAATGTCTATTCCAGGCTATTCCAAAATCTACAGACATTTGTTTTTGTTCAAAAGGACCGTTAGGGACATTGGTGTGCACTGCAACTTACCTTTAATTTGTTTGTGTTGTAGGCTTCTTTTGTAAATAATGTAGTGTCTCATTCATGAGAATCCATTAGCTAACATGCTACAATTGCCCGATTTTTGTGTAGCAAGATTTGTTGTACTATACAATACTACACTTCATTAATACTGTTTTTCACTCTTACTGCTCCTTTTTTTGGACCATAAACCCACACTAAAACGCCCACATGCAGGTTTAAATTTATGTGTTTCTTCCAATTATTCAAAAACACACACATTACAATCTGACATTTTGACTTCATGTTGTCCTGTAAGTTTTTTTTCCCTTATTTTCCATCAAATTATATCAAATGTGCAGTGTTTTTGCCGAGGAGTGTCTCTGGTGGATATTTGTTCATGAACACGCCTCTAATGCTGTTGCTGGCTTTCAACAAACAATACTGAGGCGAAAAAGGCCGGCCCACACACAGAGCTAGACTTTCTCATAAGATACAAGAAGCTTGAGTTTGACCTCTAAAGAACACTGGAGCTCCCTACAGCAGGTAATAGAGCAGCACTTTATTGATTCCATATTACTCTGAGGATATTATTTAAGTAATTTCCATATAGTTAATATGTTTTTTAATAGGCTATAATTGACTGGTCTCAAGTTTGGCATCATGAACACTAAGTGGAATAAATATTTAAATGTAAACGGTCTCCAGCGGTAAACAATTTCAGGGAAAATAGAAAAGATTACAAAAAATTTGATTAGGATTTGCACACATTGGCATCTGCAGCCTAAGACCTTTGGTTTACTGCAAACGGAGTTTAGTGGAGTTGCAGTACCTTCCTAGTATGGTTCACCTTGAACTCCACATTCAGGCTGCTAATGGAGAGATTTAGCTTGTTGTTCCGACCAAAGAGAGATACTACTGCCATTTCCCTTGGAACCTACTGACTCCCCTAAAGTCCCCCAATGGTGGAGATTCTCATCGATCCAGAGGGGCTAGAAAATCCACAGGGGGATGCCATTTTGGTAAATCCAGGACTTGAACTTGCCAGGTAGGCCTGACTTGTTTACTATGGCTAGCCAGCCACTAATGTAATAAGTTATTACATTATTGTCAGAATGTTCAAAATTATTACGTTATTGGCCATTATACGTTAAAGCGTGAAGCATAATTGTAGAAGAGCTATCTGTTGCTATAGAATAAATTCATCATCTTGGTATAATGCATCTTTTGATTCACTGCTTCTCAAATTTTGAAGCCAGGGCTCTATTTTTCTTGCAAATCTATAACAGATGCCTCATGTGAAGCTGTGAAACATTTGTATTAATCCTATTAATAATAACAACAGGTCTCTATAGGTCCTACTCCAGTGTGATTTGTTGCATTTCTACAGGTCAACTTTAAATGGAGCCATCTACAGAGGACATGGCCCTTGTTGTCATTAGGACAGTGATCACAACGTCAGGGAAAGTCCGATGTAGAGTACTTCAACAGATTTTTTTTTTGCCTAATGCCATGTTATTATACCAAATCACTGCCCTTTCTTGTTCCAATAACAGTAAAATGAACCTCTTCAAAGCCAACATTTGATCCAGTCCAACACATGGAGCACCTGTTGAGTGCAGAACTCTGCCCTGAGCATTGTCACAGGATCAGGTAGATTGCATGATGACCAGGATGATGACAGGTTTTCTAAATGTTTGAAGTGAGGCTTTGAAGCTGTGAGAATTGGCTCTGGAGAGCTGCAGTGAAGCAGAGTAAGCTTCAGGAGGTCTGCAGAGTGGGCTCTGTTAACAGAGGGGTTTTATATCAAAGTGAAGCTGATAATGAAACAACATGGTGTTTCACTAATGTGCTGTTAGCTGGAGCAGGTGGACACTTGAAGGGCTTTTATTGCTTTACTTTACGCACGTGACCTTGGCTTTAAAATGATGATGTGTTTGTGTAACCTGCGGCTGAGGACTATAGTGCAGTGTTTATGAGTATTATGAGGTTTTTATCAATAAAATAGTGTGTCATGCCTTTCCACATGGTTTGCATTTGCAAAATTAGCACTTGTGTCCTTTTTTATGAATGTAAATACATAATCAGAGAAAAGAAAACGTGTGTATCCCTTGCATGTATCCAGTTGTTATTATAAATAAATATGCAAAATTTAAATAAATATAATTTGACCAGCTGGACACATGCAACAAGACAAGTTAACATGATCAACTTAAAAACGTTTTTTTGTTGTATAAGGTACTACATTCCCTCGAACCTCCTCTATTGCAAGAACTTAATAAATTAAACATTAATACACAAAGGACTGTGCGAGCTACCACCAGAGGCGACTTGATGATACCACACAGGAGCACCACGTTTGGTCAGACTGTACCGTCAGTTCGAGATCGGAACTTGTGGAATAGTTTACCATTGACAATGAGAGATGGCCTCATTTACAACTCTTTTAAAGCCCATACAAGAAAGGGTTATGTATGAATTAGAATTGTATTTACTCAATTATTGTGCATGTATTCTAGTATGCACTTGCTTTTATCCGGTGGGACAATGGATGGAAACTGGCCTGAGGCTATAATCTGGCATGTTTACATTCATGATCTGATGTTTCATGTATGTATATATTAACATGCATGTCTCGACCATATAAATTATTATTATATTATTATCCTCTAGTTCTCTCAAAGCCATTAAAAATGTCTATTTGGCAGGCAAAGATTATCAGCATAATATGCACACATTTATTCCATATCAAATTTCTAATTACACTTATTAGCATATGAAGTGTAAAATCCATCTCTAATCTGCAAACCATTTACGCCGCTCTACTTGAACTATGTCACATTATACAGTATGAGAATAGAAGGAATCTCTATCAGACGACGGCGTGCAACGGAAAAGGGACTAAATGAACCAAGGTTAATCGAGGTCCAAGGCCTCGGCTGATAATAATTGTACGTCTGTGGCGTGGGTTCAAACTAACTGCAAGACCATTAGTGTATCTTAGATCAATATTAGATATTATTTCATGAGCCAAAGCCATAACACTAGAACTATTTTCAATAACAGTAAAGGAGCAGGAAGTAAAACTTCTATAACGAATATTCTATTGATGGACATAAAAAAAACAATTGTCTTAAATAATTTTCAATTCAAATGTAAAATAAAACTGCTATTGTTTTTGTTTAAATGTTCATTTGAAAAAAAAAATAATGAATGAATGAATGAATGTTATTTTGATTAGTTTTTTCTTCTTGAGAATGTAAATAAGTTAATTAAATTGATAATGATTATTATAAAAATACTTAATTAATAGAGTATTTTTTTTCCTTTCTAAATAAATAAAAAACCTGCAGCCTGAAACCAACCTCACTTGGATTTACACATTTACTTAAAACCTTTTCACTAGTAGTGCTTTAAAAAACCTTAAATATCCCAGGAAATAGTTATAGTTTGAATTTAAAGTCTGTTGATAGACCTTCTGGAGTCTACTTCTCATTTTGACACTTTGGCCAGCTTCCTCACACCCTGACTATGTGGTTCAGACTCCAGTTAATCACTTCACAGGACGCTAACAACGAACACATCCCTTGTGGGCAGGGGCATGGTCTTGAATGGTCGTCCAACCCAGGGGATACGGAGAAGCCATGTACTTGCATGGCACATCAATTTGCCTTGAAATTATGGCTGTATTTCTGGCCCTAACTTCCTCCAGCAGCTATGGGGCTATCCTGTTCTAGTGCATGTGGAAAGCACTGTGGTAGTCTTCTTTAAAAATCACAAGGGCAGACTGTTTGTGCTGCTTTGACAAGTTAGTGCGGCAGATTCTGCTTTGGGTTTAGGCTCAGATGTTCCTGTCCCTCAGGGCAATTTTACATTTCTGGGCATATGAATGTGGGAGACCTACTGTCCAGACAGGCTTTGACACACAGGGAATGGAAACTCTACCCCGACACAGTCAGTAAAATCTGGGAAAGATTCTATGAAGCAGTGGTGGACCTCTTTGCTTCATAGTAGACAGCACAATGTGCTCTCTACTTCTCTCGGTGTACCCCAGCCCTCCTGCACAGCTTTTCCCCTGATCAGCCTGCTTCCAGGCGTCGTGGTCAGGGTCCGTCAACAAGGGTCTCACCTCTCACCCTAACCACACCATGGTTCTCAGAACTAATATCTCTCCTCGATGGCTCGCACTGGGCAATTTTGGTCAGAATCTACCTTCTCCCTCAGGCCAGGGCACAGTGTTTCATCCCAGGCCCGAGCTCTGGAACGTTCATGTTTAGCCCCTGAGCGGGACCAATTGACAGATGCTGGCTTTCCAGCTAGTGTAGTGAAGACTATTTTAAGTGCTAGGGCTCGAAGATATTATGTCTTCAGATGGTGTGTCTTTGAGGCTTGGTGTATAACACACTATGTAGGCAAAATTCAAAGCCAAATTGTTTCAGTGCTGGAGTTTCTGCAGCGTAAACTGTCCTCGGGTTTACACTCTCATACTCTCAGAGCCTATGTGGCCGCTGCTTTGGCTTGTTATGCGCTGACTGATGGGGTCATTCAGAACAAGGAGATGGGATGGGCAGACACTCATTCGAAGAGCCAAGCAGTTGAGGCCTCCCACTAGAGTGACAGTCCCTTTGTGGAACCTGTCTAAAGTGCTTGAGGGTTGGTTAACACCCCTTTTGAACAAATGGAGTCAGCGCCTTTTTAGTTTCTGACTTTTAAGAAGGTCTTCTTGACAGCTATTATTTCTCTTAAAATAATTTGGGATTTGCAGGCTCTGTCGGTCTCGTCATCCTGCCTAGACTTTTCCCCTGGGCTGGTCTAAGTAATTTTGCACCCACACCTAAATTATCTCCCGAAGGTTCCATTTTTGCCATCTAAACCATTATTCTTGAAGCCTTCTGCCCTCTGCATTCACGAAACTGAAGCAGGAGATAATTCATGTACTATGTTTGATGCATGTGCTCCAGATTTACATCCATTGTAGTAGCCACTGGCGTAAGCCTGAGCAGCTTTTCATGTGCTATGGGGGCCTGTGGGGCAACCGGGGGGTGTCAGCCACTAGAGACTATGTCACATTGGGTGACGATGAGCAAGCTATGTCACTAACAGAGGTTATTTAGGCAAAGTCTTGGCATGTTTGACACATGTGCTTTACAACCAGTCTCAAAAAGAGTGTTCCCATAGCGTATTTCTATGCAGCATCTTGCTCCCGCTTTTCCAGGGAACAGGGTTGCAGTCAAGCAACTCAAGACATTCACCAAAACAGACTCCCTTGGCTTTAAAAAAACAAAATAAGATAATAATAATTATTTTTTTATATTTTTCTATGACTTCAAAAAGACAGATGTTGACAATTAATGACAAGTACAATTGTACTGCATCTGTTTCTTGCAATAATGAGCTGCACACTTTAGGGATAGTTTCTCAGAGCTTATTGTTGAGCCATGCTTTTATGTTTCCATCTGGAACACTGCCGGCTTTGGAGGTCTGGAGTCCATTGTGAGTTACCATGGTGATGTGCCCTGGTTAGAAGTGACACGGTTAACCCTGAAGAGACCTCACTAACTTTGCAGCAATCCAGCTTTGTAGTAATAGGTCTGTCCTATTGTGTTTTGTTTTTAAGTAACTGGACCTTAACAGCCACCAGATGTTGGTCTACCTTCTGAAAATGCAAATGTATTGTATGTTTGTAGCTTCTGAAATGATAATGTATACCTTGTTTTAATTTTACAGGCAGACTAGAGCAGTAATAATGACAAAGCCCAGGACTTTTTTCAAAAACAGTCTGTTTTAATAATCTGAAGAGAATATGTTAGCATTAGGCCCCAGCCCAAGATATTGCAAATATTAATATTCACATATAATCACAACAATACTACTACTACTACTACTACTACTACTACTACTACTACTACTACTACTACTACTAATAATAATAATAATAATAATAATAATAATAATAATAATAATAATAATAATAATTTGTGCTGGGCAATGATTAAAGAAAGTTCTGCGATTAATCCCATTTAATCGCATTATACACAAAATTTAATAATGAATAAAAAATTTGTGTATTGCAAACTTTTATTTTGAAAGAACTGCTATATGAACAAAAGTGCAATATTATTTGGTTTGCAAACACAAATAAGGTGCTTTTTACAACAGTTAGTAGCAGTTGAAATATTTCTTGTAAATCTCAACTTAAACATTAATGTAATCAAATTAAATATTAAACCAAAATATTTGCACTGCCAGGCCATTAATATTTTGTTTAGTTTGTTATAGAAAAGAGCCTTGATCATAACATTAGTACAATGTAAACAATATAAATGTCTGTTTTGTGTTCAGCAGGGCCAGCCGCGTAGCTACCGTCACCCAGTCAGTTGCTTCTAAAGATAGCCTAATGAGTGAATTAAGTTGCAATTATCACAAAACTTGACCTATAAAAATAGATCATATTGTTTCTTGAGTTTTGTTTGCCATAATGATGACTAAATGTCTCCAAACCACATCAAAGTCAAAACGCGAACAGCCCTACCCCCCTTCACCGCAACTACCAACATACACAGCTGGGACACCGTAGCTAGGCATGTTAAACAAAAATGAAACAGAGCAACTTACTAAAGTTTGTGTCAAAAAGACCACGAATGCAAGAGAAAGATAATTCAAATGTTCAGGAGCCATCAATCTCGAATAGTAAGGAGCTCAGCTCTGTTGTTAACTTTAATTCAGCAATTTCTCCATCACCAGCAGCGCTCCATCAAACGTCTGCTTCTCCTCCACGCCAGTGTACAGGAACATACAGCCACATATTAGGCCAATTAATAGGGGTAAATGTGCAATCATGAAAATGAACGAATCATAATTTACTATAGTAAATATATCAGTGCATTCATTGTTTCAGACTCGCCTAAGCCTAGGGCTAGCCCTGAGGAGGACTTACGAATGGATCTGTAAACACATTTATCCGAGTTGGATGTGTTAACAGATCCACGTTGTGTCCGCTGAGCCAAACTCTGACAAGCATTATTGTTTTTACATACTGTCCACTACTTTATCCACTTCTGTCGTGCTGATTTGATGTTAGTGTTGAGTTGCGTCTGTTAGATGCGCGTGTGTGGTGCGTGCTAATGCTGTTCTTACCGTTAAGGCCCACACACACCGGGACCATATTCGCGCGCGTTATTCGCCAGATTTTTTCAATGCATTTTTTGTGTTCACACCCAAGCGATTTTCGCTGACGATGAGCCGAGTGAACATGCAAATTCATTCCCTGACATTAGTGTTTGAGTGCCCCCAAGTTGTGTTTTACTGTAACTTCAGAAGCTCCAGACACATGAGCAAAAGTGCTAATCTCATTGGTCGTATAGTTTTTGACGCGGCGCGTCAAACCAAAAAAACAAACCCGAGGCGTTTTTTAAAAACTGACGCTTTTACGCATGGCGTTTTTTACGTTGGTGTGAACACTCACATTGGCGCCATTGTTTAGTCGCGAGGCGTTAAACGTCGGCGAATAACGTCGGCGAAATTTGTCCCAGTGTGAACAGGCCTTCATGTTCAAACGCCGTCGCTTTATGTAGTCCTCTCCTTTTTATACAACTCGTGTATTTTGCTTGTGAGGGTGCGTCATGAGGGCGGCTCATACGTGCAGTCATTCGTTGTGATCCTAAGAATGTTCTTCAGACATCGTTCACAATACTAATTGGCCGACGTTAACGCGCAATAAAATAATTGTCGGCGTTAATTCATTTATGCGTTAATGCGACAATAACGCGTTAACTTGCCCAGCACTAATAATAATTAATAATAATCACAACATTAGTGATTGTTAAGAACATGAGCTAATGAGTAACAGAAGCTAATAAGACTGCAGTACAGTTTAACTAAATAAAATAATATAAACAACAAGGTTTTGGCAAATAGCAACTGATTGACTGTGTGTGTGTGCTGTCAGTGAGTTGGTGGAGAACTTTACTTAGAAGAGCACTTAGGCTACAGCTGCTAAGGATTACAAGTAAAAGTCACTGGATGTTAAGGACTAATGTTTTGCTGGACTTATACAGAACACCAAATACTAGAGGTGACAGTTGGCAGCTTTACACAGATGGCTTTAGGACATGTGCTTCCTCATCAAAGACAAATCTGACAGAAGAAATGAGCATTGCTACTTGCTGCATATTAAGATAAAATGCATTAGCTGATTAGATAACATGCAAAATCTACAAATGATAAACAACATAGTAGCCAACAAACTAGACTAGAGCTGAAGTTTAACAATGGAAAACGGTCTCTGTTAAATATAACTGATTGACTGCAGTCTGTAGTATGTTGTCTTTATCTTTTTGATGACTAATGAATAACAAATAAATGTGTACAATGACAAATTATAGGATTTTATTAGATAGAGTAAGATGACCTTAAGGAATGGTAAATGGTGATCCTTTATGTAGTGCTTTTGTGTACCCTTCTGTGCACCCAAAGCACTTTACATCATTCTTTCATTCACCCCATTCACAAACATTCACACCTGGGTCAGACAGAGAGGGGGGCTGTCACACAGCACTCACAGCCTTCTCCGAACACCACCAATCTCACCTCTAAAGTCACACACATTCATACTATTTCAAACGGGGAGAGAAGCAGTTAAGATAGGTTAAAATAAACTTTCAAGCAAAAAAATGTTTTAATATAGCGCTTTTCCACCTAGTAGGCACTCAACGCGCCTTACCAGTGTTACAGCTGTCCACTGAAGGAAACGTGGGTTAAGTGTCTTGCCCAAGGACACAACGACAGTATGAACTGTGGGGGAGAAGGGGGATGTTTCAAGCAGGGATTGAACATCTGCTCTAGCACTGAGCTACTGCTGCTCCTAGTTAGTTTGGACTATTTATGTCTAGACTCCATAAAAAAGAATAAGAGGGGTTTGTCAACACAACTACAAACTGTATAATGGAGTTTGACATCATGTAAGCAAAGAAACAAATAGGAATGAACCCACATTAACTATATTTTGGGTAATTGTATAATCAGTACTAACAAACAAGTTGCACTCACACATTTCTGCTCTTAGTTTAGACGGATGTGGGTTCAACACTGTGCTGTTTCAGTAAAAGAGTCACTCAAAGTGTTTCTTGCTGTGTGCTGTGGTCACGCCCTCTGAGCCGTTTGCAGTCTGTTTCCATGCTTAATGTGCAGGCCTGTCTGAGCTCGACCCTGACTCAAACTCTCTACAATGATAAAAGCATCAGCCCATTTACGCCTTGCACTGCTGCTTTACTGTATTTTTCACTTGAGTAAACACGTTATGGAAGTTTTGTTAAATTAGCTGTCTGAAGAATCAACTATCTTATTATTTTTGCTCAACGAAGCCACTTTGGCCTCAGGAATGGGTCAGTCTGCAATAGGTTCATCATTCATTCCGCAAATCTGCAATATTTATCCATGAATATTAATAGTCTAACGCCATCATAACTTCGAGCTAAGCGCTGATGAAATGCATTTCAGTGTCAATTTTCATAACTTAAGATATATTAGCATCATGGGCTGTCTATGAAACAGGATTATACAGACATATTTATAAATTGAAAGATTATGAGCACACTTGTTTATGAAATAACATTTAACAACTAAATCCATATATTGCATATTGAGATGTTTTTCTGACTCAGAGGTCAATTTAGTTTGTTCTTGTACTTTACACTTTTACCTTGATCTTATCAACTTTTACAAAAATAATGCTTTTATATACTTGTTATGAGAATTGTATATTTCTTATTGTTATTAAGTACTGGGTGCTTCTGGTTCTGCTCATATCATATTCTTCCAAGCACTGACATAGACATAGCCACCTACATCCTGCACCTGGGAGCCTGTCAAGCAAATTGTGAATATATGCCTCCTAACTCTGTGTGTAGTGCTGGATATAAAATCACATGTATTGTTTACTTTTGCAAGTAAACTCCATCTTGTACCATTGCCTACATGTTTGTGATTTGCTTCATTCTTGCAAAATAAAAACCTGATCATTCATTTTTAAATTGTAAGCGGTCTCTGTTGTCTTTCTCATTAATCTGAACAGACATTCTTATAACAATAAGCAACATGGATTGGTTTGTGACCTATCTGCAGTATTGATAGTGATGAAATATAGAGACAATTTCTGATAATATTATTGTTTGTTGTTGTTTTATATTTTATTTTAAAGGGACTGAGCATGTAACTGAACATACATGAGACACAGCTATAAACGGATAATAGCCTTACCCACAATTTACACCAAAGCAGCAGCGGGACGTCAGCGCAGCGTAGCGGCATACGCATGTGAAACGCTTTCTATTTTAATCATCCTGCCAGTTCTCTCCAGCTCAGTCATACATGTGTATGATGAGCAGCATGATACTACGCAGCGCTCAAGATACGCTGGAGTTCTAATTTTCAAGCCTATCCATGTCATTCTATGGAGCTACACCAAGCAAAAAACAGGCAATACATACAAAGTGCCAAAATACATTTCTGTTACCCTTTCAAAATAATTTTTTTTTAATAGTACAGCGGAAATATTTTGCATTACAACCAGGACTTCAGTGAATGTTTGACAATGGACATTAAAATTTAAGCCAAAAAAAAAGCTTCAACACACCAATCCATATTAATTATTGGAAGAACATTTTACTCAATAAAAAAATATCTGGGATAAATTAGTTGATTATTTTGTTAAAAACCCATTTGAAGAAGCAGGAATATCAGCATAAATACAAAAAAATATATTTGAGCAGCTAGGCAGAAGCAGCACTTTACGCCTCTGGTGTGATGCATTAAAAAATTTGACTCATATAAACACTCTTCTTGTGTTAAATTTCAAATCAACACTGTGACAGTGTGCCTTAAACAAAGATGAGAGTGAGTGGGTCTGAGACTATGAGTGACAGTCACAAACCAGACAGAGATGTACGCTATATTTCAGTCATTATTACTGCAAACTCAAACAGAGATTACTATTATGATACTGTAGGTTTTAGAGTTTTACCGTTCAGTCTGCAGTTCAAAGCTGATGTTCCTCTGAGTCATGGTCAGACCAGGACTGATGTCAGACTGAACTGTTAGAGTCCTACAGGTCATGACAGTGTCTCAAGGGTAGACTCTGTCTCCAGTAAAAATGACTGAAATATTGAGTACATCTCTGTGTGGTCTCTGTCATTAATGGTCCCAGACCTGTTCTGTGTACGCAATGTCCCGCATATGCTCTTGGTGTAAATTAGACTAATGTCCATCCGTTATCCCACATTCTCTCACACATTCATACACCAGAGCCAAAGACACTGTTGGCAAGGTAGGTTAACAGTCTTGCACAAGGACACAACGTCAGTATGAACTATGGGGGGAGCGGGAATCAAACTTCGGTTATGGGACAACCTCTCCACCTGAGCCACTGCGCCCCTATCATGCACTTTGACAGGCCAAATGCAAATTAATGTGAGCAAAAAATGGACAGTGTCAGTGTAGAGTTCATTCAGTGCTTTGATTCCACATTATAATTGGGATATAGGATCAAAATCGCCTAGCACTTTTATGCTCCAGGCTACGGGATATTCAAAGAGATTAAACCTACAGCACACAGACAGTGAGAGTCACTAAAACAGCAAAGTGTGTAAACCTGGTCTATAAAAGTAATCCAAACATATATCAATAGAGGGCTTGTATTGTGTATTTTTATGATTTCACAAGCTGCTGTTTATATTCTTTTCCAGACCATGTATCTATGATATTCTATTACATAGGTTTTTAAAAGGCCAATAGGATGTAAATGGTAATAGTAGACTGTATCTTCTGCCTACTCAAAGCATATTTGCATCATCTATAATCTAATCCTGTTCTGTGGTGAGTTTCACATTGTGCCAACTGACCTGATAAGAACTTGCCTGCATGGCCAGTTTATGACATTATATACAACAAAGTAGCAGTGTAATGTTATAAAAATGGCATACAGCAACATAACTCCAAACTGTAACAGCAGGTGCTCCGGCTGCATTGTACATCACTTTACAGTTTGTATGGCTTTTCAGATTTCACAGTTCGCAGAATTCTCTCTGTAGCTCTTTTGCTCACAGCGGCCTCCTGTAAATGTTGAGCCACAGAAAGAGGTACTCAATACCAAACAGTAAGTACCTTGAAGCAAAGACTACAGAAAAGTAGACTTTCAAACTGTTCAACATTATACATTTCCACCACATTATATGAACATATAACTCTCAAATTCACATTCACCTTGACTATAGGAGGTCATTTATTATTATTTATTTATTAGACCCATTCTGGAGGATTGTGAACCCTCTCTCCTTTGCAAACATACATTGTAGAGGCTTTCAGCTAAACCGTGCTCAAACAAAGCTTAAACGTTTAAATAATAATAACTGAAATGGGTTTAGTTTACTGTACTAAAGGTGACGATGTCAAAGAGGTTTTCAACCAAGGTTACAAAAGTATCCTGTCCTTTCTACAATACAGCTTTAGTGTATGGCTGAATGAATCATGACACTTGTGGGCAGGTGAGTGGTTATCATAGATGTTGCAATTTATAACACAATTTATACTTAATAAGTTATATTCATATAGTAAACAAATAGTGGTTCATTTATTTTGTAATAAATACTTGAACTAGAAATAATGGTGGTAATCAACCAATACTATTATGATACTTTAAACATTTTCACATTGTATATGTAACTTTTATCGAAAGTGGCAGTTTCCATTCTATCCGCAATTTGCACAATTTGAAAGTTAATGGGAACTCAGCTATAGAGGACTCTGAAGAGTTAAGTGTATGTTGTCAGCCTTACAAATCCAAAGTGAAAGTTTTCTAAAAGCTATTTCTCATAATTGTCTTACAATTTTACATACAGTATTTTAAGGGACTGAACAAATTCAGAACATTTGACTTCCACATTGCATGAAAAAAAAAGAAAATACAATTCTCCCTTTTGTTGTCTTTCAACGTACCTGTCCAGCTCTGCTCGCCTTTGCACTAACATTTCATTAATTCAACTCCTATTTCTTGTGTGTAGCAGCTTGTGCAATAAAACATCTCTAATAACTTAATATTTTATTATTAAAAAAATAAATAAATAAATGTCTTAAATTTTAGGCCCTGGTCCTATTTTTGCCTCAAACATTATTAATAGCTGGGATGAAAGGGCACTTGTAAGATGTGCCATCAGAAACATTGCGAGCACTTGCAGGACGCGACTGTGGCTCTGTGTGAATCACCACAATGACTTTATCGGCGAGAAATGATTTCAGCTGTCACCGTACTTCGGCAGAGGCTACAATCTGCTTCTACAATGAACAGGAATAAATGTGACATATGCTTGATGAGGCCCATTTTTCCACTGAGATTGGACAAATGGAGTAAGGATTGCATGCCGCGCGACAGAGACAATTCTATCACCAACAAGTTTTTAATGATGTCTCATCTGCATCTTTCAATTTGAATGGGGCCAAAAATAGCACAGTGCAGGCCATGGTGGAATGAGTCTTATTAAATGGACAGAGGTGCTAACTCATCTCTCAGGTCTATGTGTCTGCTTTACCTCTGCCTCATTAATATGTTCATGAGAGGTTCCTACAATGATTAAATCCTCGTTTCCTGTTTGCCAGAAATCTGCAGGGATATTTATTTTTAATGTAGCAGACGGCTAATGTTCTCCAGTTTAGTCTTTGTTTTGTTGCCAGAAGGTGATTTAAAGGCAGGGATTTTTAAAAGTACAACACTATTTAGGGAATTCCTGATAGAACATTTTAAACTAATGAGCCAATTAAAATCCAAAATGAATAAATAATGGCCATCATCATAAAAAGGAAAAGCCTCATAGTGGTTCCCAAAAAATCAACTGTTTAATTTGGAGTCCCATCATGACTGTACATATAAACTGTGCATCACACTTTAAACAGAAACTATTTGATCTCATAATCTGTAGAAATAGCAGATACTTTTTGCTTCTGAAATGTTCCTTTCGTGTAGTATTGAGCAGTGCAGAAAATGGAAATTTGGGAGGCAGAAATAGTGCTACTTTTCACAGCGTCCATGGACTGTTTTATTTTGCTTCTGGAGACTGTGAACCTTGGTGCTACATGTAAGTGGCATACGGTGAATGAGCCAGTCATTTTTAACACCATTAGTAACAAAGTTTGGTGAAAACAGCAATTTAATGAGGTCAGGGAACAACATTATGCCACGGTTTGCAATGAGTTAGACACTGTGGTTTGGTTCCATAGCTGTCAGCCATAACCAACATAGAGTCTGACCTCTGTGAAAGACTCAGGAAACTCTGACCCCTGGAAAGCTCTGATGTAACCCGCTCACAGCCAAAATCACTTGTTTTATAGAGTGAAAGGTAAATGATGAAAACAATGGAACTGTTTATACATCAACATTTAGGCCACTGAACCAGAACCTTGTTGGTATTACTTCTGATGTATATGTTTTCATTTGAAACACACACACACACAAACGCACACACACAAACTCACACACACACACGCAGGTGCGCACATACATATGCACACGCGAAATCTGAAACCTTTGAACGCCAATCACCTTGTGTATTTATTTAATATTACGAAATAAAACTTTCAAGATTCTATTTACCATGGTCAGTAAACATTGTTAAACTTCTCTGGCTGTATCTGCAGCCAGTGCTCTCCTCTGAAGCTGTGTGTTCTCTGCACAATGCTGCTGACTGATTTCAATATGTCACATGGAGTTTCAGGCGTTAAGTGCACAGATAGTGCGAGTCCCTCCAGGAGCTGCGGCCTGGCCTGCTCTTCACAGATTGGCTCAGCGGCCGACGCACCATGGCTCTTTTAGCACCGCAATCCGCCAAGGCTATTAACATTTGGATACATTCTGCTGGAAGACAAGAACTGAGTGAATATGTTTTAGCTCACACTGCAGGCCACTTCACACAGACATTCTGGATCTGCAAAATTTTGGCTCAGGACTTTAATCTTTCTTTAAACCTATGCCCTATACACAGAAGGAAATAAGACATCAGAGGATCCTAAGTGACTTGTGGCTATGTCCAAAGTTATGATGCATTTTTCAGATTAAAACAGCATTGTGGTATTGTTATAAGAATTTTTTGTTCAGATTAATGAGAGAGACGATGGAAACAGCATACAATTTAGATTGAATGGTGAGGTTTAATTCTTGCAAGAATGAAGCAAATCACCCACATATAGAAAATGGTAGGGTAGAGTTTTTGCTTAAAAATGTAAACAATACATGAGTTTTTTATATCCAGCAGAGTTAGGAGGCTTATATTCACACCTTTGCTTGACAGGCTCCCAGGTGCAGGATGTAGGTGGCTATGTCTATGTCAGTGCTTGGATTAGCTTGAAGAACATGACATGAGTAGAACCAGAAGCACCCAGTACTTAATAACAATAAGAAATATACAATTCTCATAACAAGTATAAAAAAAAAAATCTACAAATGAGTGTATTTGGTTTAGGCTGATAATGAATGACTGTCGATCATGCCCCGCCTGTTTCCTCCAGACCCTTTCAAGAGTTTTTACGAGACCTTTCCAAAACACCAGTGCTGTGTGAATACTATTTGAAAATAAAATATATATATATCATGGGCAACCCGAGGGAAAACCATATGATGTTGATTTGGCCTGTATTCAGTGTTTTTATTTTATTTAATTTTATTGAGTTTGTGTGTGGGTTTTCTGTGCCATTGTGTCTCTTCTTGGCATTGTGCTTCAAGGAAAGGGACCAGGGAGAAAACCTAGACAACTACATGTACTAAGCAAGTCCCATACCCAGAACTAGTATTAAACGCATTAAACGTATTACTATTAGACAAAGTGCCACTAAGCTCTGACCACAACAAAAATGCTTCTTTTGTAATGAGCTGTCTCAGTCATCCAAGTAGACATAATGTTAAAAGGTTAAAAGAACAAGGCATCTGGACATAGTCTGGAAACAGAAAATTCCTCATCCAAGGGACTGTCAGTTCTAAAGTGTGACTTTTAGATAAAAACAATTGTTATTAAGAGGCTTATCTGTCACTTGATCCATTAACTGTCACACTGAATGCTTTTATGAACTAGGTAATAGACCTAGAACACTGTGGAAGGGACAGTACTGACCATTCAAATTCTAGCTTTCCTAAGACTATAAACACTTAGGTTACGCCAAAAGTGGGGCACTATGACAAGGACATATGTTTACCCAGGAAAGACGTTCTGATCAAACAGGAAAAAAAAAACATGTCTATTTTAATAACCTTATATTTACTCCTGGGGTGCACGTGGCAGAGTGGTTAGCGCTCCTGCCTTACAGCAAGAAGGTCGTGAGTTCAAAACCCGGCCGACTCAAACGTTCTCGGCCGACTCCGGTCTTTCTGTGAGGAGTCTGCATGTCCTCCACGTGTTACTGTGGGTTCTCACCGGGTACTCTGGCTTCCTCCCACCGTCCAAAGACATGCATGTATAGGTTAAATGGCAACTCTAAAGTGTCCCTAGTGAATGAATGTGAGAGTGAATGATTGTCTGTCACTGTCTGTCTCTATATGTCAGCCCTGCGACTAACTGGCCACTGTCCAGGGTGTACCCCGCCTCAGGCCCAAAGCTGCTGGGATAGGCTCCAGTCACCCGCGACCCCTAACGGGACAAAGTGGTAGAAAATGAATGAATGAATGAATATATTTACTCCATAAGTAAGAAGGTTTACTCACTACTAAGTTAGAATGTAGGTGCAATAAGAAAGCCCAAGTAGTTTTCAGGAAAATGTTCAACAAGACCATTTTCTTTTTCCTTTATGTGTCATCCTCTCAAAGGCAGATGAGGCGGTGCTGGCTCAGCCCTCCCCTTTCCACCCCTCTCTTTATGTGAACGTAAAAGTCACTAAAATCTCTTCTTCTGCGTTTCTGGCTCCACACTTTACTCATGACCTTTAAGATTAAAGATAAGCCACAAAGTGTTAGCATCATTTTGCTGGTCCCCTTTTCAAATGGAGCCACTGCTTTTTGATTAAATATTTAGCATAGCACCTGAAAGCGTTTCAAAGTGGGCTAATGTGCAAATGAAGCATTATAGAGGTGTAAAGGAATAATGGACCTGGCTCGTGCAATGCTCTCTGATGGAGGGATAAATAGACAGCGCCTTTTTTGTCTTTGTAGTAGGTGACAGTCTGTGATACTCCAATGCATTTGCAAAAGATCTGCTTATTTGTAATGGGATTTTCTTTTTCAATTAAGAGGACACTTAATAGACAGGGAGTAAAGACAAAACATATCCAAGCCAAGATTTCATCCCTGGCCCCCTTGAGTGTTTTATGCATCAAGTTTACAATAAATTACAAGCAGTGTCTCAGATTATAAAATGTATATTATTCATTGTCAGACTGGAATATAATAATATGTAGCCCCGCAAAACAGCCTGAAACTCTTAAAATTGTTTTGTCAGTCACCCGCACCGAGCTCTCATGGGATTTCGGCAACATCCAGCGGTACCTCGTAGGCATGTGATGTATGTGAATTACATGTAAACCTACTTTTAATCAATGGCGGTTCAATGTGTGGGGCAGGCGGGGGGAGCGGTATCTTAAATGTTTGTTTTCTTCAAATGCAAATGACGGCAACATGGAATCTTGGGCAACCCCAACTAACTCGAGTTTCCAAGATGTTGTTCCGACTTTAGCAGGTGTACACAAGCCTTTTTCAACTCAGAAAAAAGTTTTCCAGAGTTCTTGGGAACCACATGAATGCACCAACAGACACACAACAGGACAGATGCTATACTGAACAACACGGAGCCTTTGTACAACAGAGTGGATGTCTGCGATCAAATTAGTATATACTGTTTAATACAAAATTTAGGTCTTTAAATGTGCTGTCAAAGATATGTGTAAAATAATTTGCCAATGGCACAAGCCTCACATTTGAGTTTAGTCTGCAAATTATTAGCTTTCACATTTTATGCATCATTCTGAGCCCTACATCCAGCCTTCTGAGTTGTGACATAGATTTCTAAGTACTGAAACACTATTCTCTCTGCAGCAACAGATGGATATTTAATTTGTGGCTTGCCATCTTCATTCTGAGCTATTAACACTTGGAGTGAGTTGTCAATAAGACTTTTGCAGCGCTGTCTTCACGGTGCCAGGCTTCTTTGCTCATTTGCCTGCAGACTTGGTGATATTCACCGTCAGTCTGAGAACCTTGAGATGCCACACATTTAAATGACAGATGGCTCGATATTACAGAGTTATCAAGATATTACCCCTGACATAAGATAAATGGCCTGTCAGTGCTTGGGTTTAAAGCTCACACATGGAACAGGTCCTGAGGTCAACAACACAGCTTGTGGGTAGCATCTCTGGAGCTTGAGACTTCAGTGAGTCCCCCTCTTTCTCATTTCAGGCCTGTGCGCACACATCCACCTGATCACAGCAGGACACGAAATGCTGCCTCAGCCACAAAAAGCAGTGCAGCCTTTCGAACGATTACAGAAGAAGCAAGCCATGTTTTGAACGTACAAAGCTGAGCTGGACAACACAGACCATTGGTGTGTGCAGTTTAACCACGTGAAGGACACAATGTTTTTATGTTATGCAAAGACAATAGCATATAGTGTAGCATCTGTGTCTATGTGTCAGCCCTGCGGCCATTATCCAGCCTGTACCCCTTCTCAGGCCCAAAGCTGTTGAACGAATGAACTACTGTATGTATCCTCCTGGCTCCACATGGGTACAGATCTCACTTCATATGCAGGACTTCAGATTGGAAACAGTGCTTTCACATTCATTGTCTTCTTGTGTGAAGAACAGTATTATCCAACTAAACCTCAAATTGTTATTCAAGGTTTTGTTGGACTAAGTGCAGTATAGATGTGAACTAGAAGCAGTAACAAAGAACAGTAAAATGTTTGAATATAGACACATCTCGTAGGACTGTTATTTTACATCACTACAGCAACAGTAGACACACTATCAAACAAAAAGTTAAAAGTGGTACTGTCTTGGTTTTAATGTCCAGAGCAAGAAGTATATTAACCCAACCAAAACACACAGCAGAAGGCCGAACTACACTTCATACAGTGTATGCATTTTCTCTGGGATGTCATGTGATATATATATATATATATATATATATATATATATATATATATATATATATATATATATATATGACACAACATGACAAAAATGTTATAAATACAATATATATATATATATATATATATATATATATATATATATATATATTGTATTTATAACGTTGTTTATAAATACTTCCTTCATCTGCTAAAAGTGCATTTTGTTGTCCAATATGAAACTTGCCTGACTTCACATAGTGTAGGATACACAACCTACACAACTGTGTAGATTTAAAATTGAATGAGGAGCAAAGCTGATGAAAAGAAGCTCAGGATCAAATGGTGCTTTTGTTAAAACATTAATATGCCAGGGACAATAACGTGTTCACACAGAGGGACACCAGTTTACAGCTGGCACAACATGAAATTCACCACTCCTTCTACCAGACATTTTACATACAGTAATAAAGTCTCGCACAGGTGTTCATATCCATGTGACTAATTAATTACCTGACATCTTGACAATGCAGCAGCCACTTTTAATGAAAGCACAGCTACTGACAGACTACTGTGAGAAGCCATGAGAGGCCTTTAAATGGAAGACTGCATCTGCTTACTCGGCTGTGTTACCACTGGAACTGGATGATACATAATTTAAATACGGTGCGACCTTGTCATTGACCTCCAGAACACAAGTTTATTTCTTAGCAGCAATCTTTTCGACAGACCATATGATTGTTTTCATTTTAAATCACTCAGTTTACATCCGTTGTCCCACATGACACTTCCATGAAGTAAAGAGCCATTGAAGATTTTCATCTGTTAATCTCCACTGTTTAATGTGAAATAGCCTTAGCCTCCAGTATTTTGTAAATGGGGTTCTATGTGATACATCTGGATTGGTAACTTTTTTTTTCTTTCTGTTAAGCCTTTATCTAAGCCCTGACGCCTTTGTTTACTCGAAAATGTTATTCACTACTAAACTCACAATGGGGTCGAAACAGAAGCTTAGGGGACAAACTAGCTTTATTTTTTGATACTTTTATCAAAAGAGTCTGTGGATGAGGTAGGGGATGGTCCTCTCAGCACTAATGTGTCTTTTGACTTGAACAAAAGCCTCAATGCAGCTTGATTAAATAAGTCTTTAAGTTTTTAATAATAAGAGTAATGGCCCAGTGTGTTTTTGTCAGATTAATAATTAGATAAGTAGATAAGTGATAGTGGTAAATAAGCATGGATGAATTCCATGCCTAGCACATCTTTAACTTATTAGGAACAATTACAATAACATTTAGTCATTTAGCAGATGCTTTTATCTAAGGCAACTTACCAATGAGCAAAACAATGGAAGCAATTATGACAAAATGCATACAGTATTGTTCAAAATAAAAGCACTACAATGTGACTAACTGGAATAATCCAGATTTTTAGTATGTTTTTATTGCTAAGTGGCAAACAAGTTACCAGTAGGTGCAGTAGATTCTCATAAAACAAACAAGACCCAGCATTCATGATATGCACGCTCTTAAGGCTGTGCAATTGGGCAATTAGTTGAAAAAATATTAGTGTCTGCTGTTGACTTTAGAAACTCAAAACTATTTTGTACAAACGTTTTTGTTTCTAGGATTTAACAATCCTGTGAATCACTAAAGTAATATTTTGTTGTATGACCACAGTTATTTTAAAACTGCTTCACATCTGTGTCTCTTGGCTGTTATTCCATCCAGGATTCTCTAACAACATTAACAATTCATTTACATTTCTTGGTTTTGCTTCTGAAACAGCTTCTCAACTGGATTAAGGTCTGGGGATTGGGCTGGCCATTCCTTAATTTTGTTGGTTTGGAACCAAGACTTTACTCATTTACTGTGTGTTTGGGGTAATTGCCTTGTTGGAACAAACATTTCAAGGGTATGTCCTCTTCAGCATAAGGCAACATGACCTCTTCTAGTATTTTGACAAATACAAACTGATCCATGTTCCCTGGTATGTGATAAATAGGCCCGACACCATAGTAGGAGAAACATGCCCATATTATGATGCTTGTTTCACTGTCTTCACTGTGAACTGTGGCTTGATTTCAGAGTTTGGGGGTCGTCTCACAAGCTGTCTGTGGCCCTTGGACCCAAAAAGAACAATGTTACTCTCATCAGTCCACAAAATGTTCCTCTATTTCTATTCAGGCCACTTCAGGTGTTCTTCGGCAAATTGTAACCTCTTCTGCACATTTAATTTTTTTTGGGACATTGCCCCTGCCTGCTTCTCCAAATTTGTGATGTGGTGTGTAATCAATTGGTTTCACATGTATGTAACTAAAGCACATTTATAAATAACAGAACTATCAAATGGCCAACTGCAATAAACTGCAGAATGAATGTGAAAGCTAATTTACATAAAACCTTTTGAATTAATTACAGATACAACAAAAGGCCACCATAGACAAAAACCTCTTATGAAGTAAATAGAAAATATATGAAATGCCAAACACCCTCTGGTGAGCCAATTGACAAATGCAAAACCTATAAATAACGCATAGTGGGAGAGGCTGCAGAGGTTTGCTCAGCCCGAGCCGGCTCGTGCTCAGTGGAATGTGTATGATAAACAGTGTCCAGCAAGCCGGGTTCATAAATTATATTAATGGACCACAATGAAGCTTAGCGCATGCAGTGTTGCATATTTGTAACCTCAAGGGAGACGACAAAAGGGTATGTGCAGAGAGGCTACTTTTTCAGGCTCAGGTTTGTTTTCAAATCGCATGTGTTTTGTTCACCTCAAAGCTGGAAACACAGAAGCATTTGACCACACAAAAACTGTTCAGGAGTGTTGTAGAGGTAGAGAGTAGTAATTAATGTAATTGGTGAAAGTGGAGCACATCAGTCCAAACTTTGTTAACCATAGTGTACAAATCAATCAAATAAAAAGAGTTTGTACAGTCTGTTTGTAGTGTAAAGTAGGCATTTACGTCCTGTTCGTACAGCTATCCAAAGAGGACAAACTGTGCACTGTTTCTTTATGACTTTAACTTTTTTACTCCCCAAGGGGAAAATGTATTTCTTGCTTAAATTAGCACCGCATAACTTAAAGCCCAAAATTATACTATATACTGTATTCTCAAAATCATTTATATGGTTTTAAGACATGAGATTAGTAGAATCATGTCTATCTCACAGACACAGCACTCTGAGCTGGACACAAACCTCCACTATAACTTTACTGTCCCAGGACGAGGACACATCATGAGACATTACAGTGACATTAGAGTGGTTATGAGTGATACACTTTATCACACACACATATACACACTTATAATAAATAAAATAAAGAAAATGGGGAAATACACTGGCCCCTAGTTGAGTCTTATTTTGCACAGAATACGCTAAAACTACTTTACTGTTTCAGAATACAAATTCTTTCTCCACTCCTTCTCCACTTAAACAAATATAGTGTTGCTGACAGTCCAGTTGCACCGAGAGGGATCTACGTCCTCTACTGGCTGAAAGAGTCGCTTACTCTGTTTTTTGCTCACACCCAGCCCTATAAGTAAACTAAGTGGCTACTTAGGGCCCCAAGGCCTGTAGGAGGCCCCATAACAGAATTTGTTGACGAGACCCAACACCTTCACTGGAAACACTATTCAACTCTAGAGGTGAGAAAACTCCGTAATGCATTTTGAAGCAGGGGTTAATATTGGTGCAGTGTCTTTATATTTAAGAACTAAGAGAGAATGAGCTTCAGTGACAGAATTTTCTCTGTCTGTGTTCTGTGTTTGTAACAGTTAAAAGATCAGTGCCAGTTTATAGAGGGAACATTAGCAAACAAACATTTGTAAAGGATAGTAAAGTTTATAGTTATTTCAATCTGATAAATGAAATTTTGAGGTGAGCTCTCACAGATTACAGCTGGGATCAGGGGAAGTGTTTTCTCCTGTGGCGTCAGTTCCACTGAAAATATTCAGATTTTGACAGGGGCTCAGCCTTACAACAGTCTTTTAAAACCTAAAATTGCACTTAAATCAAAATTGTCCTGTACAGTACAGTATTCTTGCCCAAAGCAATGGCACAGTTACACAGAGTTAGCAAAATTAATGTCAAAATTTAGGTTGAGTTCAGATTATAAATGTGCTTCAACTCTGAGCCTAAAGGAAATGTACTATTAATGTGAAGTCATCCGCTACTGCTTGTCTGTTGTGACTGTAGTGTTGTACTGATGTTTCTATAAATCCATGGTGAGGCAGGGCCCCATGACCTATCCTTAGGGCCCCCAGAGGAACAAGCCTGCTCACACCACAAGACTGTGTGGTCTTTTTTGATTTTGATTTTAAACACAGGATTACTGTAGAAATAGACGTCCACTCATAAACGAGCCTGGTATGATTAAACAGCGAGTTCATCTGGAGCTGGATCAGATAAAAGTTGCAGTTAGTTCATGGCCGAGAAAAGTCAGCTCCATAATTTTATTTTAGCTCAGTATCTTGCTAGCTCTGTCACATTCTAACCATTCAATCAAAAGATGTAAAAATGCTGACGTTATTATACACCTGCTCACTGGCCTTGGGCACTTGGCTCTGAATGATTCTGAAGGGCTCCAGGCAGGTTTCATTCATCCTGACAACACATGGCTGAAATCTGATTGTTGAAAAGCTTCAGCACAAACAAACACTGCTGGAAGCAGCACAATCAAGAGAAAAGCTCTGAACTGAAGAGAATAGATGATTGGGAACAATTTAATCCAAATTAATGGAATTCTAATATTGTTTAGACCACTGGTGTCAAGAGAAGCCGTATCCTTTCACTCATTACTCTCCCGCAGCAGCAGAGCTCAGTGAGCTGATCAGCAGAAGAGGCGGAGTCTGAGCCCATCACAGATTAGCCAGTACAGAGCCGACATGGAGAAAATTTTGTTTCAGCAGACTCTTAAAGTATAAATGTAATTTACCGCCACAAACTCCAACGCCCAAATGTATATTTATGATTCATTTGGAGACTATGGCACCAATAAATTCTCAATGGTGGTGTGCCATAGTCTCCTTAATGAGTTGGAAACACTGTGTTTACATCCTCTAAAGGGAAGCAACGTGACAGTTTTGACAGCTTGTGACACCAAAAAGGCTACATATTAGTATTGTAGTACTGTTCTAAAAATATGGCAGTGCTGTGAAACAAAGTTCTGAGTAAACTGCTGATGGCTGGCAATATTTCTATCTTGTTTCATTTAAATTACATGAATAGATTACAAGAGTTAGGCCTATAAATAAAATATAGAATTAGAAATGATTTATCAGAAGATTATCAGTCAGATAAAAAGCATAAATAAACATTTGTTGTAATTACAGAAGAGTGTGAGTTAAGCTAAAAGGAACTCTCTGGACTCTGGAGTAAATAAGCCAAATAAAGTTATATTAGACTATAAAGTGCTAAAAAAACATATACACTTACTAGTTTTATCTTTAAATGAAATTTCAACTGCATATTCAACTACAGAACATTAGAACAAAGAAGTCTAAAGGTCTTTAGGAAAAACTACAACAAATAAGTTACAGTCAATTAAATTAATGTTTTCTTCTGATTAGTATTATTTTATGCCCATATGAGTATAAATGCTGAACTGCTCTGTTTTATCTCACCTCCAGCATCAGCCTTCCTCTCATCCCATTAAGAAGGTGTGCCTGTGTCACTTCTAATCCCATATTAATATTAATAACTCTGTCGCCTCATTGCCTCACACAGCACATCCACACACAGTGTAATATGTCTTCCAATATGGGTAAAAAGAGCTAAGCCAGCTTTTTCTAAATCTCAATTGCCACAAATCTCAATCTCAATCTCAAAACACAAGACTTAAACATTATCTTAAAAATGCAATTAAAAATTTCCTCCACTGGCTGGATTCGTTTTTCTTAAAATGATGACAACAGCCACGGTGGACAAAAGCAAGAGGGAGTGGTTAAGGAGAATGTGAGGTTTTATTGTCCTGTAACATCTTGACTAGACCAGGTGCTATTACTAATGAGCTGTATGTGTTTTTGACCATTATTGTATTATTGTATTATTTCTGTATAAAGCAAAATGACATGACAAATAAACTAATTATTATCTGACAAAAAGACTCTTTTTAGTGTTAAATGAAAATTCTGGAGCTGGAGCTAATGCCATCAAATGCTAATCTAAGGAAATAAACTTGCTGTAAATGTCTGTGTTGCTAAGTATTCATAATTCATAATTATGTACAGAGTTATGTCTCCTCTGGAGGCACAGTGCAGATATCACACTGTACCACACTGTATTTCTGCTTACGGTTGGAGATGTCCTCAGACACACTGACATTGCAATGAGAGAATTCTTTGTGTGAATATTGCTGTGAGGAGGCCACATATGAGAAGCTTTTTTCACTCTTTCCTCCTGCTGCCTTGTCTTTGATGTTGCATACTTGATCAAATGGCCACTACAACACAACTCTGTTCCCAGCCGTTATATGCTGATCAATGCTCATGGAGATTCGAACTAGGTCTCCCGGGGTTATTGTGTATTTGCAATTGCTCTATCAACTGAGGTGAAAATGAAGTCATCTAGATCAAAGTCTAAAATGACAGTTGTCTTGTTTAAGCATCCACGTCTCAGTGCCAGTATAGCTGAGTGCTAACTATCCACACTTTAATTATTAGTCTAGCCCTGGCCTGTTCACCCAGAGTATTATCACTGTGCTTACGGCCAGGATTACAACCTTCTCGCTGTTTAGGACTTCATTTAAATAAGCCTATAAATATCCACACTGTTTAAACCCACCAGGCCTGGCTGCAGTAACTGTAAAACATCCTCAATAAAGACAAACAAATGGAGTCAAAGTCTAACGCTGGTTATACACTTGTTAACAGAGCACTGTGAACCTAATAACATCCTTCTGAGCCTCAGCTAAACTACCGCACTTTTATATTCAGCAACATGATTCACTGTTATCTTGATAAATAGATCCAACTGCATGCTGTACAAGCTATATCACAGCACATGCAAATTGTTTCTATTTATTTTTAATGAATTCAACTGATGTGAATGTAATATGTATAATGTCACCCTCTTCTCTTCCCTTTCCTTCTTCTCAAATCATTGACTGTGCACAGAAAGTATGTAACATTTCCCTGATTCCAACCTGGGAGTATGTGAAAAGGGCTCAATTCATGTCACTAGTGGATTATTCAAATTTGTCTTATGATATTAATATCTGAATGAACATAATACAATCTTTTGTGTAGCAAAAAAATTGAAAAAAGGGAGTGCTTCAGTTTGTGAAAGAGGTAAATTAAATGTCTTTAGTCAGGTCACTGGAAGCTAATACCATTGAGTCTGAACGAAAATCTATTATGTTTCTGTTTTTTCATTGATTTTACATCTACTGTTCATTTTCCCATTCTCCCTAGACTACTATATTCCATGTTTTACCTGACATCCCTGAACGAACCATCTCTTGACCTGATATATGTTTGTGATGCATGTGCAGCTGGTCCTGAGCCCGATGCTGATGACACCTCAGCTGCTCACTGACAAGCACAGGACGACATGCTTTGACCCGTCCTGACTCTTAAAAGAGAAAGTCATGCCAGGTCCACAGACAGACAGTCTATTTCCTGTTCGATTCAGGTTGGATGTGGGGCAGACAGGACGCTGCACTGACAGCTCAACGGAGGCTGGCGGCTTGCTAACTGTCCAACACGCCAGCGTGATGGCATCTCTGACATCTCTGACATCCCACTTCAGAATAGATACAGTTTTGGGTTTTGGTTTTCAAATGACGAATAGTCTATTTTATTTTAACAGACTAGTGCTCAGCTCCCAAATGAAAAAACCCTCTGAGCCTCATCACCTGTGTTTAAACCATAAACGCTGCCATCTGCTCCTAATGAAGAGCCACTGAGAGTGTGCTCACTTCTGTTCACTCAGACCATCACAGAAAATGATGCATCTCATTTAGTTTGTTAGTATAAAGTGGTGGACTATTTAGTGCTCAAAATAACATTCCCAACGATACACCAATACCACAGCTAAGTGCATTTTTGAATGCATGCAGACTCAGAATGACAAACTGTGTAGTCTTTAATGAAACAACAGAAGTAGCAAACACAGTGATTATTAATTAACTGGACGTGGTCATTCGGACCCGAAGGACGGCCTGCAACAAGCTGGTTCAGCAGGTGAGGACAGAAGACTCAGGACCCACAGGTTAGCAGGAACAGGTAGGAGAATCAGGTAACTGGACTGGCTTAGCAGGACCAGATGACGGTACTGGGTTAACAGGAAACAGTAGCAGAGCTGGATTGGTTTAGCAGGACTGGTGACGGTATCAGGGTAGCAGGAACAGGTAGCAGACTCAGGTAAATGGATTGGGTTGGGCTAACAGGCCCAAGTTACCCTGGATGTGTTCGTCTGGAATCAGTGGAACAGGAGCTGTGTGTTGAGTGCTTATGTGCCTGCCTGATTGTAATGGCCGGCAGGTGTGCAGCACGAGAGTGGATGGTTGCTCCGGTGACCTAACAATCAGCCATGACAATATATAGATTTCAGGGGTTTAATCTAAGGTCTAAGAAGACATATTGGAAGACCAAATGGAAGATTAATGGATTGAGTGAAGGAGCATATGAAGGCAGAGAAGAGGATAATGAGGATTGGGACAGATGGAGGAAGTTGATTTACTGTGGAGACCCCTGACCCCTGAAGAAAATAATTGGACTGCAGTGATGGTTTTAATATATTTTTAAATGTCTGCAAGATGTTATATTTATACATCAGCACTAGTTGGAACATATTTGCTGGGGCAATAGAACTACTTTAAAGCAGAACTAAGTAAGATTTGTGCAGCTCCCCCTACAGCTTCCTTCAGTGAATTACACGTAAATACTCATAGCACAGCTCTGAACAACAACGCTCACCAGCCACACTAGTTTTGCAAAAAGAAACAGCAAACACAGTTCAAGAAATGAGAACCTCAATTTGGGTGGGTAATTTTAGAAATTGTTATAATATATACATTGTTTGAATGTTTAATTCACCAAAACTGTATATGTTAAAAAAAAAAATCACTTTTGAAATATAATTTTCTCCCACTTTATTATTTGGGCGTCTAATTTATTGTACATTTAATTCATAACAATTGGGTAGCCTTGGCCTTGTGAAATCTTGCATTGGGTCTAAACTGAAGTAAAGCCAGTCACTGACACTATGTAAACAGTATTTTGGGCCTTTAGTATAATATTGAAACTACAGTTTTAACTGCTGTTGTCTCACATAAATCCTGTAAATGAAACAAACTCCTCACCTTGTAATAACATAGCATGTGGCATCTCTGTGAATCGTAAGCTAAATAAATGTCAAATAACAGTAGCTATATCTCGAAAGATAAAAAAATAACAACAGATCTGATGGAAATAAGAAGAATATAAAGTTGGCAAAGGCAAAGTATCTTACAAGTTTAACAACATAAAAAGCGGCAGTAGCTCAGTGACATTATAGTGACACTTAAACCACCTTGCCTCCAGTGGTCAGCTGTAACATTTATAAAGCGCTTTGAGTGCCTACTAGATGGAAAAGCGCTATATAAATACAAAAAATAAATAAATAAAAGCCACGTTGGAATCTGTTTTGAGCCCTTCACTTTGTTTGAGCTGACGCCTGTAAAAGCTTGGCAAAGGTTGACTTGAGAACTCTCTCTCTCTCGGTCTAACTGATGTTTTTTCTTCTCGAATCTTTGAACAAAGGTTTCTCTGTCTATTTGATGGCCCCACCACGACTGATGATAAGTGACTGATGAGCGTGTGCCATTTTGGTATGATCTTAGCGAGATTATACACTCAGGAGGTCACTATGTGTATAATAAATTACTGTAAAGCAATTTGTCACTTTTGCATGAACGTGACCCGAGAATTGCGTTGGGTCGGTGCTGTTTTTGGCTTAGATGCGCCCTTCAAACACACCGCTACAACTCAATTAACCATTGTAAGGACTTAGAAAACTATTTATGAAGGTAAAAAATGTTACTTAGTTCTGATTTAATGTCATTTTACAATTGTAGATACTATGTATCAACAATTGTAAAGTAGATAACAGTGGCTAAACAGAGACATTAACAAAGTTTCATGGTTTTGTTATTTTCTAATTTAGAGAAATAAGACTAAACACGAGTGACAAAAATAATAAAACAGACAGTAACACAAAGGCAGAGCACTCAATGATGATTTCTAATGCAGTTACTGCACTTTCCCTTTGAATTACTGTAAATTGTGTAGTTACTTTACACCACAAATCCACAAAAACGTTGTCACTGAATAGATTTAATTATACAAAACTATTTTTTAGATTTTAGCTATTGTAGGGCAAAATTGCATTCAGTATGCACATTAAGACATAAAATAGTTTGTTTGCACAAATATGTTACTGTTCACAAGGACATACAGTTGATTTAACCTGATGTAAGTCACATTTTTTTTATTAGTGCAAAAGCTGCCAAAGAATTGCTGGTAATCATTTTTCTGATCTTAACCCACTGCTGTTCTCTCATTGAAACAGTTGTAGGATGGATGGACAGCAGTGGAGAGAGGTGGCCAGAGGGCTGTGCTTTTATCCACTCCAACAAAGACAACTGCAGGTGACAGAGAGGCAGTGCGGGGCCATGAAGACTATCAGAGGATAAATCCCAGGAACAGGACTTCTCTGACCCGCTACAACGACAAAACTGCATCACTCCAGCACTCCAGCACGGTCAGATCATGCACAGTCCACATTTTCTAAGTAATTTTTCCTGGTTTTGCCAACAAGACTTCAGCAAGCATTATAGTCTTAATACAAGCCTTCATGTGCAGAACAATATCGGAAGACTACATCTTCATTGAGCTGAAAGAACAGAGCATGAGACATTATCCACAATCAAACACAAACTGCAGGGGCAACACATGCTTCCGGAGCAGATGGCTGCTTTTATGACAGCCCAAGGTCTAGTGGAGGACATTTTAAGATAATTATTTGTAAAGTAATAGATGTCTATAATAAAGAATGAACTCTTATTCAATGTATATTATATGTTTAAAGAGTCTTAAAGATTTGCTTGATGTTTATCAACTTTTAACATGTTTATTTAGAATTTCCTCCTTGAACTGCCACCTTATTGTGGTGGAGGAGTTTGAGTACCCGAATGATCCTAGAGGCTGTGTTGTCCTGGGCTATAAGCCCATGTAGGGTGTCCCAAGGCAAACAGGTCCTAGGTGAGGGGTCAGACAAAAAGCGGTTCAGATGCCCTTTATGAAGCATAATTCAGCTGGGGCTCGGGGCTGCTGGTGGTCGGCCTTTACCCCGGGCAGTGATGGTGACACCTGGGAGCATGATTGGGAGGAACTGTCCCCATGATCTGAACCTGAGCAAAGTTCTGTTACTGGACTGTTCTACTCATAGCTTGGCCATAATGAACACCATGTTCAAGCATAAGAGTGTCCATCAGTGCACGTTCCACCTGGATATCTGACCGCAGGCGGAGCTGTCCACTGATCATCACCGGATGGTGTGTTGGATCAGACGGCGGGGGATGAAGCTGGACAGACTCAGCAGACCTATATGCACTTTGAGGGTCTGTTGGGAAAGTTTGGCCGAGTCCCCTGTCAGAGAGATCTTCAACTCCCACCTCCGGCAGAGCTTTCGACCAGATCTTGAGACAGGCTGGAGACATTGAGTCTGAGTGGACTCCACCTCTGTTGTCAACGTGGCTGCTCAGAGCTGTGGCTAAGGTGCCTGTCAAGGAGCAAGGGATACTGTCAGCCGAAAGGTACAGGCGACCAAAATGAGGTTTCTCCACAGGGTGGCTGGGCGCTCCCTCAGTGATAGGGTCAGGAGCTCGGTCACTCGGGAGGAGCTCAAAGTAGAGACGCTGCTCTACATCGAAAGGAGCCAACTGAGGTGGCATGCGCATCTGTTATGAATGCTTTCTGGACACCTTCCTGTGGAGGTGTTCTGGGAGGAGGCCCCAGGAAGGACCTGGGACACGCTGGCGGGTCTCTCGGCTGGCCTGGGAACACCTCAGTATTTCCTCAGAAGAGATGGAGGAAGTGTCTAAGGAGGGGGTGTCTGTACAACTCTGCTTAGACAGCTGCTCCTGCAACCCAGCCCTGGATATGATTGGGATTTTGTAATACACTTCTGATATTTAATACATAAACCTTGTTGTGATCTTCTCTGTACATAGCAGGACTTGAAACACACATTAAAAAAGTAAAAACAGGGTTTTGGCAAAACATTTAGGGGCAACAACCAGTTAAAAATTAAATGTCTGAAAAAAAGACCATTAATAATTGAGGGGACTTTAGAATGTTTCAAGAAATCTGTCAATAAAAACACTGCTCTCAGGCATTAATAAACTCAAAGTTTAAGAATAAAAAAGTTCATAACTTTTTTTTTTCATTATTTTATTATTTCAAATTTTATTTATTATAAATGTAAAATAAAGTATAAATTGTGCCTGGGTTGAGCACTTATGTGGCTGAATTTGAGGCTAGAGCCCATGAGGCAACTACTTCCTGGGCTATAGCGGGTAAACCCAGACATGGGCCTAAATTTGAGCATAAAAAGAGTACATGTGCAAAATATAAATATGCTATATGCTTTATCACCAAAAATGAGCAAACAATGAAGGCTGATTTTATGGCCAAAATACTTATTGGCAATAATACTTAATTGCCAATAACTGTAAACCATACTATGGATGTTATCTCTGGTCCAAGTAAGATAGCTGTGATCTATTTAACTGTGTCCCAAGTGAAGGTTTCTCCGTAGGTAGTGATGATTCTGTTAAAAATTCAAAACATATGAAGCTTTTCAAGCAACAAAAATCTCTCAGGAAACAAGTCTACAAGGATGGACCATATCTCCACAGAACATCTTACATTTACATTTATTCATTTGGCAGATGCTTTTATCCAAAGCGACTTACATTGTTCTACAGTAATTACCAGTGTTACAGTCACTGGAGGCAAGGTGGGTTAAGTGTCTTGCCCAAGGACACAACGACAGTATGAACAATGGGGAGAGTGGGAATCGAACCTACTACCTTCCGGTTGAAGAACGACTGCTCTACCCACTGAGCTACTGCCGCCCTCTTAAATTTGCCAGTATGAGGTTGGCACTCCTTCTTGCCATATGCTTTACATCTTTTGTTATGCATGGGTTTATGCCTGACTCATTGATGACAGTGCTTCTAGTTCCTGTGGTAAAGGATAAAGTAGTAAAAGTGGGCAGCTCTAATAATTATAGACCAATTGCACTTACATATGTACTTTCTAAAGTTGTTGAAGAAATACTCTTGAGTAGATTCCAAAATCTTATAAGCGCTATTGAGAACCAATTTGGGTTTCATGTCAACCATGGCACTGACGTGCATATTTGCATTAAAAGAATTAGTAAAAAACTATACATGATGAGGACATGTATCACCAGTGTAGTATGCTGTATGCACAGGCAAATGTATTGGCATGGAAATTTGGCTCGTGCTCGGATGGAGTAAAGCTGACTTTGTTTAGAGCCTACTGTACTTCCTTGTACTCTGTACATCTGTGGTCTAGTTACAAAAAAGACAGTCTTCAGAAACTGACAGTGGCTTACAACGATGCCCTAAGACTATTATTAAAAAGGCCTAGGTGGACAAGTGAACTGTTTGTGTCATCTCGAATTGTCAGCTGTTTTAAAAAATGTGATGAATAAATTTATTTGTCTGCTGAATAATTCTAAAAAAATAACATTGTTTTATGTTTAACTAATATTGCAAATAGTGACATGCGTCACACATCAGTGCTATGGAAACACTGGTACGCCTGCCTTTTAAAGAGATAGAAGTCCATTGTTTTATATTGTTTGTCTTTTTTATATTTTTTATATTGAGCCTCGAGTCTATCTATCTATAAGGATATATTTTTATTTTATTCATTTTTTTTACTAATCTGATAGCGTGTCTGTGGAGGTTCTCAGTCATCCAGGGCATCTTGAAGAAAAAAGGTTTGAGTAAAAGCATCTGGACTTTGTTTTCAAGGTGAAGACGTTTCGTCTCTATCTGATAGCCTTTTTAATTTAGTGTACACTATCACTCATTTTCTTTGTAGAGGAATTATTACTTATGGAGTTTTTGAACCTGTTTATAGAGGTGTTCAAACGAGGGCGCTGATATTAATAGTAGGCCCTTGATTAATTGATTTTATTTATTTATTTAGGACAGCGTACAAAGTACTACAGTGGAAACTGGAGTACCCGGAGGAAACCTACGCAGACACAGGGAGAACATGAAACTCCACACTGAAAGGCCCTGCACTAGATGGGAATCAAACCAAGGGCCTTCTTGATGTGAGGCAAGAGTGCTAACCACTCGCTACATGACTTTTCATACATTTTATCTATTGTTACCAGCAGGACCATAACAGCTGTTGGGATACACTTTATTAAACATGCTCTCAAGGAACTCCAGCAGGCCTGTTGCATCAAGGAACGCGGGGGTGACTGAGAAAAGTCAGAGCGGAGTAATATGTTTGATAAAGCCGACATGAGCGACGTGGTTCGCTGGCTCTTCTGTTATTGGACTTAGGTATGTAACGCTATAGAGCAGGGCTAAATTTAGATAGACACAACAAACAGGTGCAGAGGATAAAAAAAAATAACACAGCAAGACTTATTTTTCTAAATGATAGAGGGGCCATGCTGTAAATTGGTGGTGCTTCTGTTATTTTGGCTGATTGTTGTTTGTGTCTAAAGCCCGGACACGCTGGGTTGAATGTCCTGTTGGCAATCTGCATAATCCTGATGTTTTCTGTGGTAAACGGCGGCTACAGCCTAGCTCCACTCATTACTCGGCTGTATCAGGAGAGAGTGAGGGAATAATACTACAGGAGGTATCTTTGAAGCTGAAAGACTCATTTGAGGCATCCTTTGGTTTTTGTCCTTTTGTGACATCAGGAAGCTGCAGGACATTTGTTGTCGGTCTTACTGCTCTGCAAAGGTATTATATTTAGTTAGTTTTGAAGTGCTTACAAGAATTGAGGATAGTCCTTAATCTGGTATATTAGAATATTATATTAAGTGGGTAAAACCCTAGACAGTATACAGTGATTTACATTACAAAAGGCCATTCACCTTAAATGTAAGCATCCATCACAGTCTAGAGCTACTAAGGCATTTATAAATGTGTGATTGTCTACGGTAATGGTCGGAGAGGCCGTAGGCGCAAAAATGGCTGCCACGATTCTGTCAGGCTGCCCCAGTCCAACTGTGGCTGCAGAGGTAGTTTACTACCTTCAGTGTGTGACTGTGGAATGAATGAATAATTTGAGCGCTTTGAGTCTTTTGGTAAGGGAAAAAAGTGCATTATAAATCAAATGCATTGTTATTGTTGTTATTGCTATTAACAATACCATAACTGTTATAGGGGTGTGTAGTACTGAAGGAGGATTGACTTACATTGGAATGATTTCATAATAATTTCAAATATCAGGTGTTTTTAATGGACTTCAGACAAATCAGACAAACAAGAAGTCAGAAGAAGTCAGACAAATAATATGAATAAACTGAAAATATTAATTCAACATAACCTTACAGTTCTAATGGGACACTTGTCTTTCTTTTGGTTGAATTGTCCCTGACATCGACAAAAGGCAGTAGAGACAGTGGCTGCCAGGTCATTAGTCATGCAAAAGTAAAAACAGCCATGCAATCAATACTGTCTTCATGAGTTAGAATTTGTTTTTCTTGGAAACCATCCCAAAGTCTCAAAGTTTATACTTAACCTCTGTCTGAACTTTGAAGCTAATGTTCTGAAAAATTAAATCTGAACAGTTACAAGTCAGTGACAGAGGTTAGGTGAACTGTTTGGAGGGAAACTGGGAAGGCTGTGACAATAAATGCAAAGTTTATGTCAGCTGCATTTCTTTTCCAGATATATTAAAAATAGAACCAGGAACAATGTAAAATACACTCTACGCCCATCAGAGGGTAATTTTTACCTCTTCCAGCACTCAGCCTTAAACAAAGATTCACAGAGACCAGACAGAGATGTACTCTATATTTCAGTAATTTTTACTGGCGACACAGAGTCTACTCTTCAGACACTGTTTTGACCTGTAGAAGTTTAGTCTCTGTGAATTAAATAATTGTAATATCGATATCAGCCTAGAATTTCTATAACTGCGCATTCCTACAACTGAGACATAATTTTTTTTCTTAAAAAAAATATATATATATACAGATATCTAATAAAATAAGATTGCACTGGCCTATAGGCAGCAGCTGCGTGTAAATATATCTACATAGTCCTTTTAATGCTTGAAACATTACATATGCAATAGATTTTAGGGAGATTGGCTTGGGTTATTTTGTCAGGAATATTGGTCCAAATTAAGTAAAGAAGAAGAAATGAAGCTGAATCTGACAGAATTGCCGATAAAGATAAAGACAAAAGGCTAAAAAATAGAAAACTGTAATAAAGACTGAGTGTACTGTAGTGTGCTGTAGCTTTGGAGCATATACATTATGTAATCTCATTTTAGTGGATCCTTTGTGGCTCGTTACTGATCTTATCCATGAAAATATCACCTGACGTGTAGCAAGAGGAAAATTCCATGCCCTTTCTTGGAAGTGCTCTACATTGATTTTCCAGCTATGGGTCTCACTCAGGCCAATTTCCTATTGGAGCCACAAACTTTAGATAGCAGCTGAATGTCCGCACTGTTGTCACACAGCAGAGGACTAAATCAGGAAAAAGAAGACATGGTGCATGGTTCTTTGGCATGGCAAATTTCAAATGGAGGCTTTCAAGCTAAGACAAGCATCACAGGGCTCTCACAGAGAGAGCCGCTGACTCCTGTATCTGTCAGCTTCCATCAAAAAGCACTCCGGAGATAAGACTGTTGGCTTTTCACACACTCACACTTTGTCTGTTGACAAACTCTCCGCTTTAATTGATAATTCCACTCACTAACATGGAACATTTTCCATATTCCACAGCTTCTTCCAGGCCTCTAGTGATATCATAGACACAATAAAAAAATTATATATATTTATGAACCCACCTCAATGGGATATGTAAACTGACACAATTACTTTTCATCGGCATGCTCAATTTCATTTGGGAATTCAGGTTTGAATTTCCCACCAAAAAATCTGATGTGACACCACTGGAGACAAGGAGGGTTAAGTGTCTTGCACAAGAACACAACGACAATGTGAACTGTGGGGAGAGCGGGAATTGCACCACCAACCTTTCGGTTGAGGGACAATCATTCTACCACTGAGCCATTGCAACCCTGCAAAAAATTATCCTGTCTTGGCTTCTTTTTTACTAAAGACAGAGATGTAGACTATTTCATGTGTGTTAGTTGTGTGTTAGTTGTTAGTTGCTAAATAACTATAAAGCTTTAGCAAATTGTGGATACTAATGTCACATTAGTGTGCAAACTGAATGTAACTGCTAGATCACAGCCGGCCAGAAAACATTTTAAATGGTACTGTAAATATCAGGACTTTGTGATCCGGACTCTTTTGAGATGTGATAACTTAGTTAACAAATCTTTTCAAATTATGTGACTGTATTTCCAAAGCAGCACCTTCTGAGTGCTATGTTTAGCCTCACATGCTAACACTTTGACCTGAGAATTTGTTTCTGGATATCAAAACAGAACATGACTATGTTTACATATAAACCCGATTCCAAAAAAGTTGAGACACTGTACAAATTGTGACTAAAAAGAGAATGCAATGATGTGGAAGTTTCAAATTACAATTTTAATTCAGAATACAACATAGATGACAAATCAAATGTTTAAACTATGAAAATGTATCATAGGAAAAAATAAGTTGATTTAAAATTTTATGGCATCAACACATCTCAAAAAGTTGGGACAAGGCCACTGTGTGGCATCCCCTCTTCTTTTTATAACAGTTTGCAAACGTCTGGGACTGAGGAGACAAGCTGCTCAAGTTTAGGAATGTTGTCCCATTCTTGTCTAATACAGGCTTCTAGTTGCTCAACTGTCTTAGGTCTTCTTTGTCACATCTTCCTCTTTATGATGAGCCAAATGTTTTCTATGGGTGAAAGATCTGGACATTTCAGAACCGGATCTTTCTTCTACGCATCCATGATGTTGTTATTGATGCAGTATATGGTCTGACATTGTCATGTTGGAAAATGCAAGGTCTTCTCTGAAAGAGACAACGTCTGGATGGGAGCATATGTTGTTCTAGAACTTGGATATACCTTTCAGCTTTGATGGTGCCTTTCCAGATGTGTAAGCTGCCCATGCCCCACGCACTCATGCAACCCCATACATTATTTGTCCATTCTAGCACATGAGTTCTGTTTGCAAAGACAACATGTGTCGTAAAGCTCTTTGTTCGGTGCTGCAATTTTCCAAATGTCGAAACTTGGTTTCTATGTTTTGCTTCAGAAAGCCTTTTTGATATCACCCCACAAGTTCTCGATTGGATTGAGGTTCCGGGGATTGGGCTGGTCACTCCATAACATTTATTTTGTTGGTTTGGAACAAAGACTTTATTGTTTACTGTGTGCTTGGGGTCATTGTAACTCCAGATTGTCTTTGATCATCTTGGAGCTGATCATTGACTGAGTCTTTGCCATTCTGGTTATTCTTCGATCCATTTTGATGGTTGTCTTCCATTTTCTTTCATGTCTCTCTGGTTTTGCTCTCAATTTTAAAGCATTGGAGATCATTTTGGCTGAACAGCCTAAAATTAAACAACCCATTTTCCTCAAGCTGTCGAATGCATGTTCAACATTTGCTGGTGGCTTCATCCTTAAATAGGTTCCACCTGATTCACACCTATTTTTTCACAAAATTGATGACCTCAGTGATTGAATGCCACACTGATATTTTTTTTTAACACACCCCTTTTAACTATTTGCCCAATTGAACAGCCTTAAGAGTGTGCATATCATGAATGCTGGGTCTTGTTTGTTTTCTGAGAATCTACTGCACCTACTGGTAACTTGTTTGCTAATTAGCAATAAAAATATACTAAACACCTGGAGGTGGTGTTGCTTTAAATCTCAACACTGAACCTTTTTCTGCAATTGTTAAGCCAGTTAATTTTAAATACCTATCTGTTAATATAATCTTTCATAGTAATAAACATTTAATAATTACCAGTATTTATAGACCTCCATCTTCCCCATCAAATCCCATGAAGTGTATAATATCTACAATTGGTTCCTTTGGAGGGAACAGGGAAATGATTGTTATAAGAATTTTTAGTTTAGATTAACCAGAGAGACAGTGTACAATTTAGAATAAATGCTCAGGTTTAATTCTTGCAAGAATGAAGCAAAGACAACATGTAGGCAATGGTACAGGATGAGGTTTTCTTAGAAAATTAAACAATATATGAGATTTTATATAATGCAGTAAAGTCTGTAGGAGGTGTATTGTTCATTATCTGGACTTATCAACTTCCTAATAAGTCAAATAGTAACAATTGACTGTTTTATTATTTATTATTAATTAAACACTTTTCTTCCATAAGCAGTACACAGCTCTCCGATCAGTTGATGTACTCCTGTCCCCTAAATGAAGCTGTAGCTGGGGTTTAATTTTCCTTTAACATTATATCACCCTCTGATGTACTCCAAGCAATTTCTGTACTAAAAGATAATAGCGGTGCGTGGCCAGATGGTTTAGAAGTGTGTTATAATACCCTCTGGCTGCTAGTGAGAGAAAACTGCTAGAGGATTTGCCCAATTTCCATTATCTCCACAATCACAAAAAATATAAAAAAAAAAATATTTTTCAGCAATTATTTAGTTATCCAAATAACCAGTTAATATTTTATCTAATTCATATTTTATCCTTCTAAAAATCTGGTTTCCGTTCTGGCTACTCTACAACAACAGCCTAACTCAAATTTACAAATAGTGTGTTCTCCTCCTTTGATCAAAGCCAATATACTGGTGCTATATTTCTTAACCTTTCAAAAACCTTTGATCCTGTAGACCACTATATACTTCTTAATAAACTTCAATCAATAGGCCTTGATAGATATACTTTTTTATGGTTTAATGCTTATCTTCATAATCAATGTCAGTTTGTTAAAAGGGTGATTAGTCCAGACACTGCATTACAAAGTTCCCCACACTCTTGGTCCACTTTTATTTTCTTTATTTATTTACAACCTTCCCCAAGTGTGTCCAAACGGTTTATTCACAAAGAGGTGGGACAGAGGTCCTTTTGCGTTAAGGACCTTTGGACTGGAACAATTTACCAGCTTCATTGACATCAATATCTTCCAATGGGCTATTTGAAATGTTTTTATTTAGATAGATGAAACCTGAATGTCAATGTTTCTAAATGCATTGAATTTGTGATGTTTAAGACTGTAATCCTGTGGACTCTGAGACGGTGATGAGGGAGGAATGAGTTGTGTGAGCATGGGGCTGGGAGTTAAATGAGATCGCTTTGACCACAAGTCCAAGGCGAGTCAATGTCTCATGTCTGTTTATCAGTAAAAAAGATTGCTCCGCACAACAAATAATTATTATCACCACATGTGACGTTTTGGGCTAGTGCCCTTCATCAGTCTAGACCAAAATATCACATGTGGTGATAATAATAATCTGGGAGCTTTATTTGTTGTGCGAAGCATTCTTCAGTTTCTTCTCATGAGTTTTTCTGGTTGCGGTATATCTATATCTATATCTATATCTATCTATCTATATATATATATATAGATGATTGTTACCTATTCACCAATCATAATCATACAGGTGAAACTCAAAAAATTTGAATATCATGCAAAAGTTCATTTATTTCAGTAATTCAACTTTCAACAAAGTCAAAATGAATATATTATATAGACATATATTACATGCATAGTGGAATATTACAAGCCTTTATTTGTTATTATTGTGATGATTATGGCTACAGCATATGAAAACCCCAAATTCAAGTATTGTAGGTTTGAAGAGTCAAACTCTAATCAGCTAATTATTCCAAAAAGGGTTCCTGAGCCTTTAAATGGTCTCTGAATCCAAGTAAAATCTTTTGAGTTTCACCTGTACAGTTAATCACATTTGGACCGTCTACTGATGATTACATATGAGGACAGTCAGTAGAGGCACTTAGCAAACATCTGGCAGAGCAGCCTGGGATTCCTCTTGCTCACTACTCTTCTTTGAGGCTCTCAAATATGTTCCACTGGCAGCTTTACTAGACAGCTGTCATATTTTAATGTATGAGCACATTACAAACACAGAACACTGATCCGTGTGTTGGTATTTACATAAATATACATATACTATACAATGTTGGCTTCCAGTTGGATGAATCAAACAACACATCCATGCTTCCATTTCTTCCTCAGCTTCATACACAGCTCACTGAACATATACACTGTGATTTCAAGCTTTCACAGGTCACTAAGCCCAGGGCCGGAGTCTCTACAGTTGGTCAATCATTGCAGTGGATGTACACTTATAGAGGCAGTTCAATATGTATTTATCTATTTATTTAATCATTCATTAAATTTTCTTCTGCTCACCCCCGATTTTGGGTGACTGGATTCTACCTCAGCAACTTTGGGCCTGATGCGGAGTACACGCTGAACAATGGCCAGCTAGTTGCAGGGTGCAGTTCAATATTTAAAAAATAAATGTGGTGAATCAGAAACCTGTGAAATAAAGTAAACAACCAAATCAACACTGTTTGCAAAGGAGCATTATACAGAAACCTTGAAGGTATGAGCATTCTTGTTTTTAGTTTTTGATATTATTAATTTTGCATTCAGATATTTAAAGATGAAAACATTGTAAAATTTTGTCCCGGAGAGGACCTACAATCCTAATTGACTAAAGAGTAATTGTGGTGTGTGTCAATGTTTGAATACAACAGAACATAAAACACACAATAAATAAATAAACAAATAAATGAAAATGTAAGCCAAATTAATGTTTTTGAATGCTCTGAAAGTGAAAACACTTTTATATTGTAAACATCTCACAGTTATGCGTATAATAAAGATAAATTTAATTTAATTAATTATTTTGACCACATACAATGTATTAGACAGCATTATATGAAGCTATTACCTCCAACCTTTACAATGCATAACATGTGAGATTTGCAAATCTAGTAATTAGTTTTAAAGTCTGAGGGATGTGCAAAAAACAGAGCACAATCTACCTTTGCAGGGGCTCTAAGGGAAATTCTGTAAAGGGGCCCTCCAACCCCTGCCATGAACCCTTTTACACCAATCACAGTCACAAACAATATCAGACTATTCCTTATACTGTCTCTCTCCCTTTAGCTCATACCTGAGTCAAATTTAAATCTGAGTCTTTCCCTGAACTGCAGCCTCCTGTCATACAGTCAGGTTTTCTGCTCAAACGTCTTTGGAAACAAGAAAGTGTGTTATAGGCATTTGCCTTTTTACTAACAGGAACTAAAGTCAGTTAGAAATATTTAGAAATTTGGTGAAATTATTTCTTTAATGTAATTAGGGGCCAAGCACCGAAGGTGCGTAGACCCTATTGAAATGTTAGATTTCTTATTATTATACTTCTGCAATATAAGTCTATGGCAGCTCATAGAACCGTATGATAAAAAGTTGTGAAATTTGGTACACTAAAAGTGGACCGTGTGAGCTGTCATCCTAACAAATCTGAAGTGTCTACCTTAATCCCTCTAGCGCCACCAACCGTCCAAAGTTGGACTTATGTTTATGTTAATAACTTTTGAACCGTAAGGCCTAGAATTAAAATTCTCTGATTCCTTAGCTCATGACGATTCGATTGCACTCTATGACGTCATTTTCTGCCATGATAGTTTTTCCGCCATTTTGAATTTTCTAAAAAACATACTTTTGCAAACTCCTCCTAGGCCGTAGCCCCGATTTTCATGAAAATTGAACCAGATCATCTTCACACTAGGTTGACAAAAAGTTATTAAAAGAAAGTTGATTCTTCAAACCGTTGTCGAATACCGTGCAAATGAATTCGACTTAGTGCGCACAAAAATAAAATACGGGGTATATCTCTGCAATGCTTTAACATATTCCAACCAAACTTAGTACGTGTTATGGCAACCATGATTTGAGGATGCCTGCAGAGTTTTGGCACAGCGCCTCCTAGTGGTCAAGAGATATGAAAAAGTGAATTATTTGCTTATATCTTCTGAACGCTTTTGCCAAAAATCATGAAACTGGTCTCTTTAGATTCAGTGCGTCATGCCGAGTCCTGCAATGCCAAATTTTTCCATATAGGCCATTTTGAGCGTCGGCCATTTTGAATTTTGTCATAAAGTGCTATATTTTTGGAACGCATTGCAGTATCATTACAAAACTTGGTATGCGTCTTCGGCATCAAGCCCTGAAGGTACTCAAAAAGTTTTGGAGTATTGAAAAGTACAGTATTGAAAAATCCTTATCCCTCAGTAAAGCGCAGAGAGAATAAAGGCCACAGCTGACGGTTCTTAGTCAGGTTATATGGAACAGTGCAGTAGCTCCTAATCTTTTAGGCTATTTTATACAAACAGGGCTCGGGCCTGTGTAAATGAATCTCCATTTCAAAAAAATACTAGTTTTGGAAATGGAGGGGTGATATTTAGTTATTTATAGCCCTCAGTTAATAGACTTTAAGGTGGTTGGCATTGCACCTTAGTGTTTGTGATTGACTTGGGCCATGTTTTAAGCTGTTTTTTATCCTTTTCTTAGCCTCATGCCATTTGAGTTTCCATCATCAGCAGACATTTGTGAAACTAATGTTTTTGCCACACCCAGATTTAAAGCAGTTATTGCCCTAAAATCATACAGAGGTGGACGCTTGTCTCCCACTGCATCTTCACTTCCTGCTATGGAAGAGCTATCTTGAGTTTTAACCAATCACAAATGACTACCAACGAGCCAAAAACTAATTGGAAAGCAGTATTTGTGGGAAGGCATGACTTGGGACTCTGCTGTACCTAGGTTACATGTTGATTGAAGGAGATGAAGGGAGGGGCCCTGCCACAGCTGTAGGGTCCTACACAACTTAGTCTGTGCACAGTAAAGGATAAAACTGACTAAAACTCACCATTTATCAACGTACACTTATAACTTATATAAGTTGCTGCATTGTGCTTCTGTTTACAGCTGACGCTAATTTTCAACTCCTGTCTCTGTCTTAGCTTAAAGTATAAACTATCACATTAATCCTAGAACTGTGCACTATATGATTTAAGTTTAATAAATCTAAATATATGTGTTTTTTATTCCCATGTTACTAGTTTAAAAACACACACACAAAAAGGATGTGAGTATTTCTACCTTGAGTAACTATTAACTAAAGAAACTTCTGAAGGTATTGGTGGGACAATATTGTTGTTAGCAGTTAGAACAAAATTTTTATAGTTAACAACATAGAAACAAAAAACATGTGACACAACACACAGCTCAAACTTCATATAATATAAACCTTCAAATATCATGGACATATTTGTTTTTGTTTTTTTTTTTTATGTGTTGCTTAATTGTCCATGGCTTTAGTTTAGCAACAGAACCAGAAGAGCATTTCAATGCTGTTGTGTTACTGCAATAACAGTCAATGTTTAGGGTTTATTTTGAAGCTATATTGGACTCACTGCTCTAAGTGTCACATTTCACTGACTTAAATTTTGGGTCAAATTATAGGTTTGGGTCAATAGTAGGTTCGATTCCCGCCTCTCCCCACAGTTCATACTGTCGATGTGTCCTTGGGCAACTGGTGTGTGAATGTGTGTGATTGTGGAGGTGTGTTTGGTGGTGGTAGGAGAAGGTTGAGCGCTGTTTGTGTGGCAGCCCCCCTCTCTGTCTGCTCCAGGAGTGGATGTGTGTGAATGGGGTGAGTGGAAGCACGATGTAAAGCGCTTTAGGTGCCCGAGAAGTGTGCAGGAAAGTGCTATATAAATGCAAGCCATTTACCATTTATTCTTTTAGAAAAGATCAATAAAGTTTGACGTGGGCTTTTAGAGGGAACAATCAGTGTTTATAGCACAACCTGAAGCTTCAGAACGTGTATTGTCTTTGGGCTGTAATCTTCGATAACAGCTCCTGTGACATTGCACAAATTCCGCCCCTGTCGTCCAAATTATTCACAGTAATCTGCCATTAACCTTGAAATGGTGACGGACTTTCCCATATCTGACAGAAGGCTCGGAACACTTTATCCTGAGGCTTAAATTGGTCATGAGAACAAATGGGAGATGAAAGCGTCTATGAATACAAATATGACTCACATGACACTCAGGGCTTATTATGATCAAATCATTGATGACTAACTGTGCAAACACCACTTGACATGAAAAAAGGAGCAACTAATTACTAGAATATGTACACTTTTACCCAAACTATTTATATAAAGACTAATGTTGTTGAGTGCGCCTTGACATGTTTTGACTTGACAGCTTCAGAAAAAAACAGACATTTTCAGCCTCTTCACAGAACTGTAAAAAGCTTGGGTTGTTCAACTTTTCAAGGCAGTGCCTCTTTTTAAATTCTGTAAATAAAAACTATGCTGCATAGTGCATCCAATTCTAGTTCCTGTCTCCTAAGCAGTGACCCAGGCATACTTCATGATTACAAATACGTATAAGTAAGAAAAGGAGATACAAGAGCAGATTTAATGCTTCCATCACCTGAGGGCTGTTCCATAAAACGCTCTCAAAAAAGCATGGCTTACAGCTTCAATTCTGTTTGCATTAGTTTAAACACAACAGTTGAGGCTAAACCTCCATAAAGACTGAATTAGCTGCAACAGTGCCGTGCATCGGCAGAACATTATATTTTTACATTTAGTCATTTAGCAGACGCTTTTTTCCAAAGTGACTTACATGAAGCTTCCAATCATCAGTGTTACAGCTGGAACACCACTGGAGGCAAGGTGGGTTAAGAGTCCTGCCCAAGGACACAACAACAGTATGAACTGTGAGGAGAGCGGGAAATGAACCAGCAACCTTCTGGTTGAGGGACAACTGCTGTACCACTGAGCCACTTATTGTATGTCTTGTGTGCTTTGCCAATATTGTTGCTCTCTTCTAATTGTGTTTGGAATTGAATTGAATTTGGCCTCAGTGCAGGGAGTGAGTAAGCCAGTTAAACGAGTGAACAAGTGAACTGACACAGTTCTCTGTCGCTGCATTAAGTGCATTTTAGTAAAGTCACAAAGTTAACTAAGGTGCACAAGATTAACCTGATATAGACTTCAATCAGCATGATTGATTTCATTTAAATAAGGAAACGCTCTGCAGAAAGTCTGCAGATTAAATTAAACAAAGTCTCCAAAAGCAATAAAATGGAAAAATAAGTGATCCACAAATGTAAAATATACATGTGATAGGCTAGACTATAATGTTATAAATATTATACCAAACTGCCAGTCTCCTGTAGATTAACCCTTAGATTCACAAGTGACATGACCCTACGCGCTTCCACAATTTTGTCAAATAAGTATTAAAATCAAGTATTAAAATCTGTATTAAAATCAATGCATTTCTATCATCGTCATTTTGAGTAAATCTTTTGTCCTTTTTCATTAGATCAGAACAGCCTGCTCCAACCAAGTTTCAGGTCAAACCCCTCCCTCTAGAGATAAAGCTCAGCTCTCATATCAGTTGAAGTCTCTTGGACAAAGAATGAAACGTCCTCACCTTGAAAACAAGTCCAAATGCATTTGCTTTAACTTTTTCTTCCTTTTTCATTCGTCTGTCCTGTGTGAGTCAGTACTGCACCAGGACAGAATCATGCAGCACAAAGAGAACAGACACAGAAACAGGCTGAATAATGATCGTCTAATGGAGCTCAAACCCACACTTTTCAGTCGTGCTAACCACTCTGGCACTGTGCTGCCCAACAGGCAAACCTAACAACATTAATATAGCATATATAGAAGCAAAAATAGAGGCACACTCACACTGACACATGCTCGGATTAGATTAGTTTTATGTTCGTTTGTGTTGGTGTTGGAGAACCCTGGATTAGGTAAATGGACAAACTCAAGCCGATACATTAACAGTTAAAATAAGGGGCTAGCAAAGTTCTCTAGATAGACTTCATAGCTCAGAATAAGCCAGTTGGACAACCTGTTACATGTTAAATGTCTGCTCATACTGTCAGTGATGAGTGAGTTAATAAGAGACTGAATTGTGTAGACTTGGTGTAGTCATGGAAAAACTAAAATTTCTAAGTAAAAAAAAAAAGACAAAAAAATGAGAGTTGTGCATTTAAGTGTTAATTATGTTCATTTTAAGTTAAAGCAAAATGTTTATTTCCTAGTGTAAGTTTTTTTGGGGGGGCTTTATTCAATAGATAATTAATTGACAGTAAACATGATGTGAGAGAGGTTCAAACCTAGGTCTCCCTCCATATTTGTCATGCTGAGCTAGTAAAAATGTTTCTTAATTTGATAAAACACCAGAAGACCAACTCTAATATCAGGAGGTTTTTACTTAATTTGGGATGACAGCAAATGTTTAGTGTGACTCATGACGAACCTGTTTTTGGAACAGAAACAACAATATGAGCCAGACTTATTCAAATAAACCAGGCTTACTGGGTTAGCTTGTTTTGTGGAACAAGCCACTGAGCTGTTCCATAAATGTGTGTAAGATCTTTTCATTATGTTATTATTTCTTTTAACAAGAAATAAACTCCTCTTGATAAGTTGTTAATCCACTTTTGACAGCAATAACAGTTGGTTTCTATTTTGACTTTATCAGTCACTCACCATGTTCGAGACAAAATATGAGTCAATTCTTCTTTATATCATAACATTTATTCATTCATAATTCATTCCAAAATTCAATTCTTCTCTTTTCGACTCTGAGGTAGATTGGCTTTAGCTGTGGGACAGATGTCAGAACACACTGAATCGCATCGGTGCAACATGGGCTGGTCTGAGTATTTGAGATGATGCAGACTGACTGGGTCATCCAAAGCAGTAGTTCTCAATAGTGGTTTCCCATTTTGCCTGAGGAAAAACATTTAAATAAAATACTTTTATTTCGATTTTTATGCGGGGAGTGCCATCCATTCACACTCCCCAACAGTAGGTAATAAATGCCCTGTAATGCTAAGTGACAGCCATTTCACAGCTTAGAGGAAGACAAGCAAAGTTTGTTTTTATATGCTAATGGTGTGACATGAGAGACTGAGAATGAGATAGGGATTTTCTTACTTTGAAGAGAAAACCTCAGTGTGTTTGTGGATAAAAACTACTAAAGCTACATAATTTGTGTCTTTTTGAAAATACTAGTAGTTGTGCTCTTTTATTTCATGTATTTTGTTTGAAAACACTGAGTCTGTAAAAGTTGTCTGTTACTGTCACATCTGTCACTTTTTGCTTTTAATTAAAATGCATTTGATTGGATTCAAATGGATTATTTCCCTCTCTAATCATTTTTGTTTATTATTAAAGTTGTTTTTGTGTTTAGTTAGGAATACTGTGATATTCTGTATTATCTCAGGTTATTATCTCGTCATTAAGGGCTGATGCTGGGTGCACACTGACCAAAAGCACTGCAATGAGACAGTGACTTCCCTCATCAGGTTTGAAAATGGAGCTCACTTCATTTGAGCTATTCTTTCTGAAATCCATAATGACTCGTGAGTGAATGACAGTCTGCTTTGATAATAGAAGTTAACTATTGAATTAAGTGTTTTTTTTTTTTTTTTAAGAAAATTTGAGCGATATCTGCTACACAAAATCTTTAACTTAACCTGCAATTATTAAAGATAAAATAACCCCAACTTCCAATTAAGGGCAGAAAATAATTAGTAGTTGCAGCTTATGAGCTTCTGTCAAAATACTAAAAAGTAAAACATTTAAATAATGAAATTATAAAAAAAATATAATTTTGTCATCATTCACTCTTTTTGTAATTATTGTGATGTGTTTGATGGAGAAAATGAATCTGTCCTGTTCACAAAAGACAATATTTTGTGTATTGCAATTTCTTTTAGCCGCCTGCCTCACAATTAAATTTGAAAACATTTTCTCCACTGGTCCAAGGAGGACATATATGTACGTGTGTAAAAGTAATGTATGATTTATCAGTCAAAGTTTATTTGTATAGACCTTTACAACACAAAAAGTGACCAAAGTGCTTTCCAAAATATAGATTTGGATATAGAAAATATAGACTTTGTTCCAGAGTCTGGGCCCAGAAGTTTCTGGCTCTGGGGGCTTCAGGCAAAAGTTGATTTTAAAAGTTAAAATTTTGAACATTTAAAAGTTCAGATAAATAAGGCGGGTCAAGGCCATTAGGAGCTTTAACAACAAAAAGTATTTTTTTTAAATCATCTCTAAATGAAACTGGAAGCCAATGAAGTGAGTAAAGTACTGGGGTGATGTGCTGTTGTCTGGGTGTGCCGGTTAAAAAGCAAATTATAAGTAAATAATAAATGTATTTGCTCCACAAACATCACTTCCTGTAAAAGCTGCTCCTGGAGAGAAATGACTGTCTGCCAGAGTCGTCCTGAAGGTCATTCAGCGTGAGCCCAGTCCAGGTCTGACCTTCACCATTTTCACTCGATCAATACTAAAATCAAATCAGCCGCCATTAGCTGGGATTCAAAACCAAATTATGTCAGAGTGGAAGGGCCCAGGATTTGTGGCTGACCTGTTAAATTAGGCCAAAAGTTAGATGTAATTCCATTAGTTATCCCTCACATTAGTGCAGGCCTGATCTGTTTTAGAACATTTGTGCCCTCAAACAGTCTTCTCCACTAATCATGTCTGAGTAATGCCTGCTCACATGTTGACTTGTGACTTGTGCCTCTTTAGAAACTCATTTGTATGCAAAACAATGCCAAGCAACATGCAGATGTTTGCCTAATTACAATTCTGCACAAATTTCTTGAAGGTATTTACATACCGGATAAAGAAGCATCAGCTCATATCCACATATTTACTGCCAGCCCCAGTATATCAATCAAGTGGTGTGTCAAATGCATGGAACGCTTCCCCCTGCTCCAACGAACATCCGTTACTATCGTCCTGTCATAAAGTGTGACCATGTTGCATTCCTAAAATTTATGTTACATTAACTTACACTAACTTTATCACAATTTGTCAAAGAGCCCAGGGTTGAAGGCTGGTGTGGAAGAAAGGTGCCTGCACGTAAAATGTAACTACTTGAGAAATTGTATGTTGCGTTTACCAAACATTGCATTTATGATCTAGCTAATATTATTGCAGTAGCTTTCATTTTCACTCCAAATGCATCAACGCAGCAGCGGCAAACTCTGATTGACTCTGAAACTGATTGAAAGCCACTTCTATATGAGTTAATGAAACTGATATGGAAAGATATTAAAAACTCACTAGCTCATTTTGTATACTGTCCAGGCCCGACCATAGAAACCAGAGGAGCTTCACTGCTGCAGAGACAGAGCCTGAGGCAATAACTTTCTGAAGAAAACATTGGTTAATGCCAAAATTCCCGCTAAGAAAGGCTTAAGTAGAAATTTCTACATAAAAAGCGCAATGAATGAGGCCCATTGTTCTCATCTAGAGCTATAATATATCACCATTCACAGCCAACATGGTTTTACTTCTAAAATCTTGAGCACTCTCTCTTTGGTTTAATGTTTTGTTGATGACGCTGACACAACCCTAAGATCTAATGTAGATAAATGTAGCTCCTGCATAAAACGCATGCTTTGACATTCGTAGAGATAACAAAGCAGATGTCCTTCAGATTAAGAGCAGACTCCATTAGTAAGAGAAAATGAGTTCTGTCCAAACAATAATCACACAAAAACAAAATCTGTGATGACCTCCTTCCAACAGCAACAAATGATCAATTCTATATTTTCTTTTATTTATAAGATATATAAGAATACATTTTACAGTATATCTGCAAAGATGTGCATTCACTGATCAACTGACAATCACCAAGTTCACAAGTACTTATTGATGTAACTATATGAGTTTGCTTAAATATAAAATCAATCAGCAATAAAATATCAGTTATAGACAGTATACACAGACAGTGCCATCTTTTACTACACACAGCAGGAGCTGGAAGCCTTTCCCATTTATGCCTCATTGCTTATTATTAAACTGAAAATGGAAAATGAACAGGTAATTATAAACCTCTGGAGTTCACCAACACAAATGACTTTGGAAAAGATACCATTCAATAATAATAACTGTTGAATAAACAGCTACAGTAAACAGTGGATCGTAATCAGTTTTGGTGGCAGACTGAAATAAATAGAAAATGACATTGTTGCAATCAGCAGCAGAGTTAATTAAACAGCGTTAGATCATTTCACACTGCTGCAATTTCGTAACAAAGGCAGGCTTTGCTGTAATTATGGCATTTGACCAGTGTTAAAAACATACTATGTAACAAAATTGATTCCATACAGTTCACAAAATATTGTATTTAAAAAAGCCAAGCTGGTTGGTTGTTTTATGGTTAACCTTATTACGCAGAAAATAAAGATCCTCTTCAAAATGATCTATATTATGTACCTGAGCTGTCGCTCTTTTGCTGTTTATGTAACGAGATAGATTCTACCCAACACTTCAGATCTGAGTCTTCACAGGGGACCAGTCAGACTTGGTATTCACAGCAGTGGCTGTGCCATGCATGTTAACACAGAAGATGTGCACGAGCTACAGATGTGACCGCTGCTCATTCAGGACCCTGCTCACTCGGTCACCCGGCTTACAAGCTTCCAATTTTCACCACTGCGCACCTACGATCGGGAGCGCTTCACTTGGTATTTGGATCACATTCAGGCCTCGGCTCCCGGCTCATCAGTTTTCCAAAGCAGCCACTCTATCAAGTATCTCCTCCGTTGCATCTCGGCAGCTTCTCGAACAGTACTCCTCCATTAGGAGCCCCTCAGTGCGGGCTCTTCCCCGGGACTGCAGCATGTGATTTTATTGGTGTGGGCCACCATCAGATCGTCAATACGCTGTGAGAGGGGCTGAAGCTCTGATGACAGTTATCTCAGCTGTGTGTAACCTCACAAATCTACACTCAATGGAAAACCCTTCAACTGAAATTGTAGCACCAGGAATGATATCAATTTTAAAGCACTATCATCTTTAACAGAAATCATTTTCATTTGAAACTGTCAGGGAGTGAGTTTAAAGTGCTAAAAATACTTTAAGTGAAAGATAACAGACTTTTTAAGAGAAAGATGCCGTTACTACAGATAGATAGATAGACTTAGGAATTTAAACTCAATAAGCTAGCCTGGCCAGCCAGACCCATTTCTTAGCAGGTGGATATTGAACCCCTTTTCTACAGAATCAAGGCTCTTTTTCTCTGTTTGGTTGTACAATTTTCTAAAGTGATGGTCCAGAGACAGTTTATTCGGTCTATGTTGGTACTGCCCCTGATTACTGATTGTATGTCTGACCTCTGGAAATCTACTTGGATAAATGGGGCTGGGATATAAGGAAATGTTTTCTCTGTTGCAACTATGTATTAATATAAAGCTATTTAGCACTTATTTTATATCATTAAATTTCATTATATTATATTTTTGAAATATTAACAAAGTAAGTGTTTTGTTGAGGTAAACAGACAGGACTGTTTCACTGACACTACAGTCAATTGCTTTGAAAAAAAACTGAATTAGATATTTCAGTCTGTGATCACAAATTAAACTCAGGCTCAAGTGCATATGAGTTCTTTAGTTATTACATCAGATAGCATTCATCTACTTGGACTAAACTGTTAAACTGAGAATGTTGAACACAGTGATACTGACAAGATACACTGCCAATGCTCATAAACTGCAGCCAACTCATACCTTTGACATGCCCTTATCTGTTTACATTATGATTATTTTTATTTATTTATTGTTATTACACTGAACATGAGTTTCAAAGGTGTCAACTTTATATTTTTAAGCAGCTTAACTAAAATGTGCTAGAGTCTTCTTAAATAAAAATGATTAAAGTTGCAGAGCAGGACCCAGTGCAGCTGCCCTTCACTTGGTCAGTAATGCTCAACTCTGTCTGGCATTTTGACTCCAAATATTCGTGATAAATAAGTCTTGACTTCAGCCTACATCCTTTAAGTCAATATAAACTTTATTTTTTGTTGAAGAAATTTTTGTATTGTCTTTCTTATGTGGACCAAAATAAACAAATCTAAAAAAAAAAAATATTTGTCTCTCATGCAAGAAATGTGTCCTACTGCAGCACCACATAAAAAAGCCCAAAGAACCCAATAAATAAATAAATAAATAAATAAGAGTGAAAAACTCAAAACAATGTCATCTCATGATGTGCCAAAGTTTGTGCATGTCTTTGGACAGCAGGAGGAAGCCAGACCTGGAGCCGGACCTTAAACAGTAGATAATAAATATGAACAACAAAACAATGGTGCTCCAGCAAATCATTCAATAGTGCATTATATGAGCTACAGTCAGGCAAATGATAAATAACATCAAATAACAATCAAATCTGCTTCCAACATTGTTCTCACCAAAAGCTCAAGTTCTGCAACAGCTCACACAGTTAGGGTCAATGAACAGAATAGTTTGCTTACTCTTTTCAAAGAGTCCTGGCTCCATATGGAACCTGCTGTGAATGTTTTTAGTTATAGTTAAAGGCCTTGCATTGGCCAGGGATCAATGAGACTGATCATTTTCACTAACACACACAACGTCAAAGAAAGGGACCTTAACCCTGCTATAAAAAGACATCAGACCATCCAAATGCTTCAGCCCTGTACTAGAGAAATGTTATGAGCAAATACTTGTAGCTGCTTTATCTGGGCTTTTCTGTCAACTCCGGTTCAAGTCACAGAAATCTCCTAAAGACATTGTCAAGTCCTGATTAGTTTGATAATGTGCTAATGCTGCTCTGAGGGGTGTTTGGCCTCTCGTGGGGATCAGCGCAGCTCATTGTGTGTGATATACTGTAATTTCACCACATTAAGACCTGGCAAACACACGCAGCTCTTCACCAAAGCCTTGAGGGAGGCCGAATGAGAGAATCAAATCCAGCGCGGGTCTCCCCAATTAGCTCCTCCAAGCACTGTGAATCCTGACAGTCCCAAATGATGATGGATGCACTTGATTTCCCCAAACTCAGTTGGTATCAGTCAATCACAGCCGCAGTTAAGAACGGAGAGCTCCCATGTCCCGCTGCAGCCTCGTGCAGGGGGTAGTTTCAGGATCATGAACCATCCGGACAGGCTCTCCAGGGAGGGCAGCGTGATGTGCCAAGTGCAAGATCAGGGATAATTAACTCTGCTTTCCAATTAGGACAAAGCCATCCACTGAGGATACAGCGAGACAGAATGAACACGCACACATCAGGAACGGAAGACGGATAAACACTGAGTAATACTGAGTACGATTAATGCACCATCAGACAAAGAGCTTACAACCGACCAAAGAAAGAACAGGAAAAAGAGGAATAAAAAGACTTATTGCAATGTATTATTATGTTGCAAATGTGACAAACAATGTGAAAAACAATAATGCATTGTTTGAAATGTATTTATTTGATACCATAACATGTTTAATAATAAAAATAAACATGCTGTAAATACTGTGTAGCAATAACAGATTCAGTCATTTGATAACAACTCTACAGTATGATATTTAGTGCAATATTTACAGTAGGATACTTTATGGCTAAAACATAACTCAGGTTTAAAAGATGGATGCAGTATAAGAACTGGATGCTGAACCCCTGAACCCCACTGCCTCAGTGGACAGTTGCAGTTCTGCAGAAAAAGAATCCCCTTCAGCACAGAAATGGTTTTCTCCATAGACTCCAATGTTAAAAGAGACACCACTTTTATTGATGATTGCATATTTTATATATTCATTTAACCTGGAAGCCAATACTATTTAAGAGTGTGCACCAATAAGCAGCTTTAACTAATGTGTACTTACTAATACCTTATTCATGTTTACATATTTATATATACACACTACAGCTAATATATAACTCCATCTTTTTTGGCTGAAAAGATATGCACAATTGTGGGATATGGTGATCTTTACACACAGTAAAAAATCAATTGACCTCTATCCTTGTAACATAAAAACCAATGCATTTTGTAATGCAGCTTTTTCTTCAATACCCAGCAGCTACAGCTGCCACACAGAATAATACATGTTGGTTCTTGTATTTTACAGTCAGCTTCTGTATTTACAGATTGACTAGACTTAATAATGTACCAAGTAAATCACATACTAATCCAAATAATCTAATCTAAAATATTGCTGTAATTAGTAAATATTTTTTTTCACCATAAAGTCCCATTCACCAGTTAAACAAGTAGCAGTCAAACTCCCAAAAAAGGTCCTCCACAGTGAGACTGAGCGTCACTTCCTTCCCTCTGTGCTATGGAAACATCGTCCTTTAAGCAAATCACATTTTCTTCTGGGAAACATTTAGTCCAATACAGGACACAGTGAGGAGCAGTGAACAATTATTATTGGGAATTGCACAGTACTTCTGTCATTGTTACCACCAGCCATCAATGTGTTCATTTTGGGGTTTGGTGGAAACATTAGGAAGTGACATTTTGTTCCTAAAGTCAGCCCCTGTTGTCTTGTTGTCTTGGTCAGGCTTTCATTGATTCTCGAGGGCTGCCTCTTTTCAAGTCTCAATAATGATATTACACTAAAACCTGTTCCATGGCCCTTTCACTTTTATCTAGCGTCATGTTGAATGATCTCACTTAGATTTAACTGTTCCCAGTCTATGTTTAGCTACAATTATGCTTTTAAGGTGAAAGTACATCGCGGAATAGAAAAAAAAGCACTTGGCATAATCTTACCAACGCCTTTCTTTCATTCTTTCTAAACAAATAGAATCTCATAAGGCACAGGAGCAGCACAGACTCATCAGGCCTCATATTGGTCCAATCACATTTCACACCCCAGGCTCAGTTTACTCACACAATTACATTTTACTGGCACGGAATTAAGCTGGCAATGAATACCGACTCCTAAATACTGACAGTGATTTAGCTCTAGAAGGTTTTTCTAAAATAAAAGATGTATAATCTGTCGTCAAGGTTCAGCTATTGTAAGACAAGCCGGCTTATACCACTACCCAACATAAATGCAGTGGATATTAATCTCAAAGCTGCTGTTGGTTTTATATATCCATGCAGCATTACAATCATTCCATAAATTTGATATATCTCAACTTATTGCATTAGACAGTAACAGATATTTCAACTGCATTTTTTCTCAATCACTTTAGGTCAAGGGTCTTTATTGTTTTTCAGGCCTGAACTGATGGAGAGATAGAGCAGGGACCCCCGATTATTTATTGTATAAAATTGTGTTTGATGTTAAATTGGGCCTAGTGCCATGTATAAGCATACATTGTTATTCTGCATTCAATATTAAGCTATTCAAATCATTTAGGATGCACCAGTCCAGCTTTTTCAGCAGTGATCCCGATATCTGCAGGTGTCAGATACAGATCCAACTGGTACTTTAATATCGGCCTATTGCAGATAAATACACTCTTATGGAGGTGTTTGGGTAAAGAAAAAATAATATAAAACATTCTATTTTAATTTGTATTGTAATGTCTAAATAAACATACAATTACCATTGTACAGTATATGGCATACAATATCTACTTTAGAGAGGGAGAAGTCATTTTATTAGGCCGAGCCCAACACAGGTGGCGAGGAGCCCATTGGAATTGCAAACATGCGTAAAGCTCACTACTTTCAATGCACAAAGGTATAAATCAGCTGTTTCTCTTGATTAGTTATTAAAAACAGGTAAAGCACAGACCCAGGCCAAGTCAGACAAAGCCCTGAAGCCTTTGACCCATGAAAGGTTTTAGATAAAAAAAAAATATGACAGAAGAAGTGCAGGTCTGGACAGCACCTTTAAGACTGATTTTATCCATTAGGCATGAGGGGCCTCTTTTTATTTGTGCTTATGTTTGGTGCTTTACATTTTGTTTGGATTAAGGTCAAGGTCAAATGTATTTATATATAGCACATTAGAATACAGGCTAATCCAAATGAGACTAAAATTGTTTGGATTTAATTTTGCTTGAATGTTTACTCCAGATTCTTTATGGCAGTGAGGAAAGAGACATGGGGTCAGTTTAAGAATCAGCTGTAGCTGTAGTCTGTGTGGCTTGTTTGCTGAAGAGTGTTGTGACTTTAATGTTTAAGTAACACACTTTGGGGGTTATCTATAATCTTTCTGTCTCATGTAAACTAGTCTGTAGTTTTAGTTATGGCGCACACACGTCTTCTCCATGTAAAAGTCCTTACTCTCACAGTTAGCTCCGGTCTCTGAGCTGTCACATTCTTTTTGGCTCTGAAGAGCGGTGGGTTAGCACTATAGCTTCAGTGTTGTGGCTGTGTTCTGCTCTGTGCCTCTGGGAGGAGCGAGGAAACACAGTGGGGACATCCAGAGCACGTCTCTAGACTTGTCTGGTGCCCAGCCCTCTCATCATCTAGAAAAGTGTGCCATCAAAAGTTGTTAAAGGTTTTGTAGAATATTAAATGCTGTTGCTGCGACAAATCCATCATTTTTCATCACGTGTTTATTTTATTTTACAAGTGTTATAACAGTTATAACAAACTTTGGGCAACATCAGAGTTTTTAGGAAACAGAGACTGCAGCAGCACCAGGTAGCAACGTGAGGGCTGATAATCAAAAGCCAATTTTTATTTCCGATTATTGTGGTGCTACTAGTTCAGCATTTACAGCAAAGGGAAGATAAATCATCACCATCATCCTCAGGTAGAAGAATCTATATTTATTAAACCATCTGATGGATTTTTTAGGAACTGTAGCTTCATATTTTTTACAAAAAAAATTGAATAAAATGTGTTTTACAACAGCAGCTTTTTGTCAGACCTTAATAATGTAAATCGTATTAGTAAGTGACAGCAGTTTGCTCCGTAGGGCTCCGTGGGGCTCTATGGAAATGCTCAGAGGGAGGAGCTTCTGAAAATCAGAGTGTTAGCTACAGTTAGCTTTCCTTTAGCTCACTGCGAACACAAAGACACAGTCTGAACAACAGTTAAAAACAATAACAACCCTGCTTCACTGACCCTGCTCTGCTCATGGAGCGGGCGGCTCCATGTCTGTGAGGGGACCCAGCTCAGACAGCGGCCATGTTGGTGCTGAATGTGAGCATTTCTGACTAAAAGATAACATCTTCTGCCTCCATTTATCCATTCGCTTCAAAATGTTGAATTCATGTAAATTTTTATTAGACATTTATATTTCTGGAAAGAAAAGACCCTTACCTGCACCTACAAGGACCCATGCTTTAGCACATTTAGACTAGATTCTGTAACTAATGATGAAAGCCACTTTTGCCAATGCTTCCACACATTTCACATGGTTGACAGAATTTTTAGACTCGTTCAAAACACTTCATGCAGGTCTCACACAAAGCCAAAGCACTCTTTAGCCAAAAAAAAAAAAAACACACTGGACTGTATTAAAATCCTAATGCTGAATGCTAGAATACAGGCTTAAGGAACTTAACTTCAAAATGTGAAGTTCATGATCAGGTTTGCTCAAAAACAAGGACCTCTGCAAACTTGAGTCAAACTAAGAGTGCTTACTAAGACTAATAATTTACAGATAGAGACTATATTTCATCATTATTGTTCTTCTCTGCATCATCTAACCTCTATGAGCTGTCTGGAATGTCATAGTTATTTCTGATGATGTTGGTTTTACAGTTTAACACAGTGGGTGGCACCTCCACCCTGGATCTGTGCTTAGCCTCTTTGGTCCTGTTCAGGAAAATGTTAAATTCAAATATGTGATATTAATTAGTGTGATTAAATAAGTCAAGTATGGATGTTAGAGGCAAAAGTACATTTTACATCAGCTAGTTTAGGTTGCTCATCAGTGCTCCTCTGTCAGTCACCACATCAGCCCGTCCTCCATCAGATATCAGCATGTGATTGGCTGGCATGAGTCCGCTCCGATGGAAACATGTCTGAAGGGGACTGGAGACAGACTGTATCTGCCAGAGCAAATCAAACATCATTCCTTTTACTCCCCAGGACACGGACCATCCGAGCAGGTACAGCTCTGCTGATCACTGAGCTGTCTTATATAAGTTACACATATTATCTACATTTGGATATAACTGAATAATAACCGAATAATAATATTATTGTTTTAATAATATTGAGGTTTTCTTAAGCAGGTGTAGTTCTCTCCTAAACAGCATCTTTATCTTCAATGTCTAGAAATGCCATAAAGAAAATGATCTTTATTCTTTATTAGACAGACTCTTGGGAACCAGACTGGACAGAAAAAACTCTGAAATACATCAGTGCAAACAATTTCTTGAGAAAGGGCCCCTTGAGAAAGAGCAGTCAAAATGTAATACTAGCACTATCTAAGCCTTAAACTGACCCGTTCAGTCAGGTACGTGAACAACGTGAAACACTGAAAACTAGCTTTACGAATCGAATCCTTGTGTGAATGGTAAGATAAGATTTCCAACCACACAGCATTTGCATTATTGCACCGTTCAATCATAATTTATGGTAAATTGTTATATATAAATAAATAAATGCATGCATGTGTTTTATGGCAAATAGATCTGTTCTTGCTTTAGATACCACTCTGGAATGTAGCAGTTTTCTAGAGAGAAAGATGTTTTGGCAGAAACATTCGGCTCCAGTGAATTTAAAGAGACCATGCTATCTGAAAGTGTAAAATTGGCCATTTTATTTATACTTTTATTTTTTATAAAATTTATTTAGGATCCCCATTAGCCACAGCAAAGCGGTTGTTATTCTTCCTGGGGTCCAAAAAGAAAAGAACAAACCAAAATAAAAAAATACAACATATGCATAACATTTAACGTTTGATAACATTAAAGGGATTATTAGAATGTTGGCAGAAAAAAAAGTATTTCATTCCAAGATGAGGCCCAAGACCTTTGAAAAGTGGTCTTGAGTATCACAGCACAATTTCTTATTCACAAACACTTGATCTGAGTTACCCTCCAATTATTTCTCACTTGTGTGTGGTCTCAAAGATGAATCTGTTTAAAATGGTTTTCTTGGCAGACGGTCCCACTGTGGTGAATGTGCCAGAAGCAGACGCTCACACCTGTGTATGCAGCAGACAGGTCAGAGACGGAGGGGGGCTGCAGAGAGACGCTTCATGACAGTGAGACGGCGGCGGATGGAAGTTAGATCTCTCAGCCCCAGGGTCTGACAGGCTGTCACTGTCTTAGAGCTCCACTTTTGGAGTTGGCAGAGTAAATCAGCCAAGTCTTATTCACAGACTGTCATCGTCCATCATTAAAAAATGAAGAGTCTAATTTTGATCTGACTGCAGATGCGGGGAACTGTAAAAAACAGTGCTGGGATAGAAATGTGTGTGAAAGGTTGTTTTTATGTATTTACCGCTGCTTCAAGTTTATAAATGCCACTGAAGGAAGCCAAAGTCTATCTGACAACAGTCTATACACTTAATCAAGCCATGCCCCTGTGGTGTTATTTAGCTCCTTAACAACCAGAACAGTAGAGGTTGAATGCAATTTTTTATTTTATTTCCTATCATTAATAATTTAAGCTTAGAAAACCATGATAACATGAAACCAAGCAGAACTTTCATGAGTGAGTCATCTTTTAAATACTGTTTCAAAAGGGGTGATACTATAAACTCCGAAACATTTTGACTCTCAATCCGAAATGTTTCATGCGTCTGCTTTGCATCTGTGAAAACGACACTTCATTTTGGCAGTGCCTTTGAATAAACTGTATGGAAGAGCTCATTTTGCAGCGAAGTAAAAAAAAAGTGGTTGATTATTCTCTTGGTCAGTATGTCTGTGGAGGTTCTCAGTCATCCAGGGCATCTTGAAAGAAAAGGTTTGAGTAAAAGCATCTGGACTTCGTTTTCAAGGTGAAGACGTTTCGTCTCTATTCCAAGAGATTTTGTCAATTCAGAGTTCAACTGGTAAGAGAGCTGAGCTTATATCTCTAAAGGGAGGAGTTTCCCCTGAAACCAAACCTGTTGGACCAGGCTGTTGTGTTGTTGGTCATGAAAGGGAGGTCTGACTCCATATGTGTACATCGTTAAGGCTCAGAAGACCTCAGTACTTGAGGTCCTCATACACACATTGTAGACCAGGGCCCTCCAACCTTTTTCCTCAGAAAGCTACTTATAGAAAAAGAAATGCAGAGAGCTACTCATGTTTATAACATTGAATCTCATATCTTATTTCAACACAAACAAAATAAATTTGTTTTATTCAGAACATTAACCCTGAACTGTTTAAAAATGTTGGTGTCCACAACTCACATTTTAATGAAACATAACAAAAAACATTTAGTTTATCTGCTGTGCATTTTGGAATTGTATATTCATTTATTTCTTGTGTATCCCACACAGGCCCGTCGCGACAAGGCAAGCAAACCAAGCAATTGCTTGGGGCCCCGAGCTGGTCTGGGGCCCCAGGACAACGACCGGTTAAGAATATTTATTTCTTAACCGGCCTGCCAACGTGATCTCTGCAGCCCGGCTGGAGAGATCAGGTTTGCAGCAGCCGGCAAAATACAAAACCTCCTCGGCAGTCATGAAGAAGAATTATGCTTCAGGAAGCCAGAAGAGAAAGAAGAGAAAGGAAGAGGAGGATAAGAAAAAAACAAGATAGTGGTAAGTGATAAATTACACTGGATAAAATAGCTCTACTTGTCAGTCTTGTACAAATGGTGTAATTATGCAGCAGGTTATGCTAGCAAAAATATGTGTATGTTAGCTAACGTTACCTGCCTGACGGCAAATGCTGCTTTAACGAACAGTTAGTGCAACTTTTTTTTCGATTTGGACAGAATATGGTTACTGTAATATGTATTTTTACGGTATAAAGAAGACTCAGATCTGTTCCAGAATCACTGTTTATTGTATTTAATGACATGACATTGCTGTAGCTTTGTAATAGGTTTTGATGAAAGTGTCATAGCAAATAGCATGCTATACTTTTCCACCGTGATAATCTATTTACCAAATGGGTGTTAGGAAAGAAAACCACACAATAAATTCCGTGCATCAAACATTAGCTTGGGATATTTTTAAGCAATGGTAAGCAGCTGCCTGCATCCCTTCTAATACCAAAATATGGAAATGCTAGCATTGCTAACGGTAAACTTTATAATAAGTAATAGGCTCTTCCTAAGGATACCTCCACTGATGAAGGTAGAGTGAATATCTCTCACTGAGCTGTTAATAGTGACCTCTTTCAATATGCTAACAGTGAAATGGTAAAACGTACTCCACCGGTAATTTTAGATATTTTTTTTCAATTATTTTCACAGCTACACCATCAACTTCAACATCAACATCAACAGATGCATCACTTCTTAGTGCTGATTGTTTCCTCTATAGCACAAGGTACCACAAGCTCTATAATTATAGTTGATATCTTGCACAGCCCAGAGTTTAAATTGATAAGTGTGCTGTCATATTATCAGAAAAAACAGTGCAAATCACTATTGAATTCCCACCAAACTGTAAATACCAGTCACTTTTGCCCATGGACAGTTTAGAATTTTTAATAAACAGTAGTGCTTGTCAAATTTCTAGGTGCAGTACTGATGCATTCTGTACCTGATCATATGGATTATATTAATAAAAACATTATTTTTCCCCAGCTACACCATCAATACCATCTCTCACAGTGGAAGACACTGCATCCAGAACAGAAATTGAGTCTGCACCACTTCCCAACACTGAGGTTTGCTCTACAGCTCAAGGTACCACAAGCACTGTCATTATAGCGTTGTTGTATACTTATTGTGCACTTTTAATGTATATTTGATTTAAGGGTACAGTGGTGTTTTTGCAAATGTTCAATGGTTGAAAATGCTAAAATTTCAAATATTTTTCAAGCAGTATTTGCATTGTAAACATTTTTATTTATGTAGAGTATATGCAACAGCAGTATTTGCACTGTGAACCTTTTATATATATATATATATAAAGTGTGGGTGAACTTAAACTGTATGGCTATGCTGTGGTTCCTGTAGGCTTTGCGTGTGTGTGTGTGTGTGTGTGTGTGTGGGGGGGGGGGGCGCTCCATGTCCATTTTGCTTGGGGCCCCCAAATTCCTTCAAACGGCCCTGATCCCACACTATAAAATAATATTATGTAAACATAAATGCTGTCAAAACTTACTGCACAGATACTTGTGTATTCAGTCATGACTGACACTGATGCAGTCAGTCTGCTTCTGAGCTTACTTTTTTGGCCCTAAATAAAGTTTCAGCCATCCCGGCCAAAGCCTCTTCTACAATCCCGCCATCAGTGAACGGCTTTACACGGCTCTTCATTTTACCACCTTTTAAAATTTAGACAAACTGTGTGCTGTTTTGACTTAATCATGTGTATATGCACTCATATATCCCTGAAATTATTCAAAACTTCCTTTGTACTTAAGTAATTAAAAGTAAAAAAAAAAATAATAATAATAATAATAATAATAATAAATAAATAAATAAATAAATAAAAATCTAATATCAATAAATTCCTGCCTTCCAGCCCACTGCCTTCACGTGCTTCTCAAATGGTCTACGTTTTGGAAATTGTTCGGTGGATTTTCTTGTGTTTGTGTGCTTTCAACTCAAAAGGTTGGAAGGTTAACATTACAATTCACAGATTTACTAAATTATATGTTATTGTTATAATATTCCATTCCTACACGCTTTAACATACATTTCTATTAATCAGATAAGTACTGTTTAATGCATCCATACAGCTTTAGCCAACAACTGACTGTTTAGGGTTGAATATCATATTAAGAATAAAATTAAAAACTTAGTTTAGAATCCAAAAGAATAAATTATTTTGATGATTCATATTTAAGTCAGAAAGTTAAGCAACAAATAGAGCAAGCACATTTAACAAAGACCTATACATCCAGCAATAGCACAACTAGTGCAATGGAAATGAACTAGTATATGTATTGAAGAATATAATATTGTATAGATTTATAAAATAGACACCTTGCACTTGCTTTAAAGACACTATGCTATCAATAAGTAACAGTTTTGTCAGAGGTTACATGGACCTACTTGTGGTCCCTGGGGGTGCTGAATGTGGAATAGTTCTGGGGTTTAGATCAATATTCATCTCTGTCATCTTTACTCTAATGTCACTAAGGAAGTTTATTTGATTATTGGCAGTCCATTGAAAATAATGCGAGATTATGCTAATAGCACATTTTATTATTGTGTTATGCTACGCTGTTATATTTAGTGTACATTGGACTAATGTAATCAGCTTAAATTTTCTGGGCAGTGGACAGAGTCACCCTTCACTTTTGATGCCTCATGACAAAACTTCTTTGACAAGCTCTTGACATTGTAAATCCAATTATGTAAATACCATTGATTGGGGGCACATTTAAATTGTCAGGTGGACCTCAAGGTCACCTTATCAACTCATTCAAAGCACAGATACCTTTTTGTGAACAAATGAAGGTGAGAGTGCTGGTGTTTAGAGACCGGCAGGGCACTATTCTTTAGAGTCTCCTCCTCTGTTACTCCTGTCAACAGCTACATAATTATGGACCTATTAGTCCCATAGGGTCAGTCCAATCAATGCCCCCCTGAGGACTGGCTGTTACTTTAGCTGTGGGGGTGAGAGTGTTCTTAAGTCATCGAAGTGGAGCGGCTGAGAGGGGATTCTCTCTTCTGTCTACCTCAACCCTTGGTCAGAGCTTCACAAACAAAATTTGAAAAGTCCTGAAAAAGGGGGCAGGCCCAGGGGAGACAGAGGGGGGCGAGCTCAGAATGATTGACAGCTGTCAGATTGATAGACACAATTGGGACAAAACATTTTCAATTATTCAGTCCAGTCTCATCCCGAAGTGACCAGGCTGACAACGCATTTAACAGCATTATGACTTTGTTTTGAAAAGAAGCTAATGTTAATCTGGACTCGGTTAAAGCGTTAAATCATTGAGTAATTAAAATCAACAGTAACACATTGACTTTAGAAGTTAAAAAACACATGAACACAGCGGCCCATGAGCTACAATGTTCTTCTAAACTTTTACAACATGAACAGAGCAGAATACCAGACAAACAGGAGCCAGCAGCAGCAAGTCTTGCTCTAAAACAGAGTCTGTCTCTAAACACTGCTCTTCATGATGTTTCATCTGTAGCCTGTGTGTCCGTCTCTGTGAGAGCGTGTTCAGACGCTGCAGTCACGTCTGTTCTCACAGAGACCTGGTGGGCGTGAGCGAGGCTGTACCAAAGGTGGGCTTACCTGATATGAAATGTGAGGTGGGGAGGAGTTTAGGAAAGTGATGATATAACGCTTACCAGAGCTTTTAGTTTTAAACAAAGTTGGTCTTGGTTTAAGTTACACTTTATATTGTAAATTTTATATAATTAATGTTATATAAATTTATATAATTTTATTTTAATTACTTAGGGCTGCACAATACTAAACACATGCAATAAGCAATTTTGAAAACTCCTACAATGATATTTGAATGCTCTTTGACAGAGTAAAAATGTTGAATTAATTCAATTTATTTTGAAAAATATAAAGAAATACAATGCTCTGAACTAACTTCCGTTTGTCAAATCAGGATTTTAGGGCGGCAGTAGCTCAGTGGGTAGAGCAGTCGTCTTTCAACCGGAAGGTAGGTGGTTCGATTCCCACTCTCCCCACAGTTCATACTGTCATTGTGTCCTTGGGCAAGACACTTAACCCACCTTGCCTCCAGTGGCTGTAACACTGGTAATTACTGTAGAACAATGTAAGTCTCTTTGGAAAAAATGTCAGCTAAATGAATAAATGTAAATGTAAATCACTATCACAGACTGAACCAGGACTAAATCAAGACTAAACAGGTCTAAACTAAATGAACCAGGGCTAATCTTTATTTAAACACACCACAGTTTGATTTAAGGCTCTGTTTAGACCAGGTTTTGAAGCTAATAGTAAATGTGATTCTTTGTGATCTGGATATTGTGATTGATAATATCTGTGCAGACCTAAAACTCACAAATTAAACATCATATTTCCCTGGGGGTATTATTGTTGTCCGATACAGCCCAGGACTAAGCACAAAGCCTAAAGATTCACTGAGACACATGTACAGACACAGACACATTTGCAGGAGTTCTTCTGAGGCCGTTTCCTGCTCACCGGGGTTTGAGCTCATTTGGAGAATACACAGGATGCAGCTTGCTTCTGCCTGTAAATGATGGAATAATCTGGAAGCACAGCAGCCTGTACCGTGGTCTGATGAGTATTTACCTACAGGGGGTCTGCTCATCCTTCTGTTATATCTGGACGGGCTCATATGGTGCCATGCTGCCGACCGCCTCCGTCAGGCGCCTGCGGAGCATTTATACACTTTGGTGCACTTGCAGTAAGGTTCTGCGAGAGCTGCTTTTCAGTACCAATCCTCAGGAGAATATGTATTTTTGGGATAAACAACTGTTTCAAATTTCTATGATCATATTTCTCAGTATTGCATAAACATTTCCAGCATAAAACTCGTAAAAAGGGTCAGTCCTCATTTTATATTTAAAGATTTTATGACCTGAGGCATGTACAAAGGATTGAACAGCTTTCATACTGAAATATGGTGTATGCCCAAAATTGGGAAAATACAAACGCCCAGAAATCTTTTAATAAATGTGTGTACGCTCACCTGCAGCAATTTTCCTTTAATAAATCACACCTGGAGCAGAAATGTGCACACGTAAATCCACCTAACATTACGCCCTCTCCACGCCTCCATTCAACCAAAGAAGGACAATGCATTTGTGACTAAATTTAGTCTAAACATGAGCCACTGATGAGTGGGTCTCTTTAGACTCAAATGATTGCACCAAACAGAACTTCTCCTTCTATAATTTAAACATATTCAATTACATTTAAATAAATCTTACCTATTCTGAAATATTATATATACAGTATATTAAAAAATAAAAATTATATCTGTTATAGAGTTTCCAGTGCTAGTGCTGCGACACGTGATGAGTAAAGAGAAATAGACGGAGGGAGAGCTGTCGCGGTCACGGACCAAGGCCGTTGTACAGACTATAAAAGTGCATTAGAACACTGTAGATGGGCAGTAGAACACTGTAGATGTGCAGTAGAACAGACTGTAGATGTGCAGTAGAACAGACTATAGATGTGCAGTAGAACACTGTAGATGTGCAGTAGAACACTGTAGATGTGCAGTAGAACAGACTGTAGATGTGCAGTAGAACAGACTGTAGATGTGCAGTAGAACAGACTGTAGATGTGCAGTAGAACACTGTAGATGTGCAGTAGAACAGACTGTAGATGTGCAGTAGAACAGACTGTAGATGTGCAGTAGAACAGACTGTAGATGTGCAGTAGAACAGACTGTAGATGTGCAGTAGAACAGACTGTAGATGTGCAGTAGAACACTGTAGATGTGCAGTAGAATAGACTGTAGATGTGCAGTAGAACACTGTAGATGTGCAGTAGAATAGACTGTAGATGTGCAGTAGAACACTGTAGATGTGCAGTAGAACAGACTGTAGATGTGCAGTAGAACACTGTAGATGTGCAGTAGAATAGACTGTAGATGTGCAGTAGAACACTGTAGATGTGCAGTAGAACACTGTAGATGTGCAGTAGAACAGACTGTAGATGTGCAGTAGAACACTGTAGATGTGCAGTAGAATAGACTGTAGATGTGCAGTAGAACAGAATGTAGATGTGCAGTTGAACACTGTAGATGTGCAGTAGAACACTGTAGATGTGCAGTAGAATAGACTGTAGATGTGCAGTAGAACAGACTGTAGATGTGCAGTAGAACACTGTAGATGTGCAGTAGAATAGACTGTAGATGTGCAGTAGAACACTGTAGATGTGCAGTAGAATAGACTGTAGATGTGCAGTAGAACACTGTAGATGTGCAGTAGAACAGACTGTAGATGTGCAGTAGAACACTGTAGATGTGCAGTAGAACAGACTGTAGATGTGCAGTAGAACACTGTAGATGTGCAGTTGAACACTGTAGATGTGCAGTAGAACACTGTAGATGTGCAGTAGAACAGACTGTAGATGTGCAGTAGAACACTGTAGATGTGCAGTAGAACACTGTAGATGGGCAGTAGAACACTGTAGACGTATAAATAAAAAAGCCAGGCTGTGTTTTAAGTGTCAGATATTGGTTTATGAAAAAGCTAAAAAAAGTTTCACAAGTTGTAATTCCTTTATCAGACTTTTCATCAAAAATAGTATTTGATAAGGCACTTATTTTTAGTGAAATATGATAATTTGCAATAATATGTTGATTTTGAGGTGGATTTCTAAAGTGGATTATAGATAGTGGAGGTATTTTCAGAAATTTAGAGCTGAAAGCTAAAATGAATGTTCCTGTGATGTCTACTCACTACATTATAACATTTGTAATGACCAAATTGCTACAGCATATTCAAGATTCTTAAATACGAGTAACCCCCCTATACATACTGTTAATAATGGATGTACAACTCTCCCCCTCTAGAACACTTGAACATCTTGAAATATCCCTATTCCTATTTATTTCATTTGGGAGATACAATTGTTAGCTATAAGAAAAAGCATTTGTGTGAATTATACTAACAATTACTGTATTTGAATACTGTAACATTAAACACAAACCTTTGTCCCACAGTTTGCACATGAGTAAATGAACTGTGATGTATGGCTTTAATAACTGTCCGCTCAAATCACAGGCCATTTGGAAAAGGCTTGTGTAATGAGCTGGTCTCCCATTAAACACATATTAGAGTTTAATTGTAGCTAGCCGCGATGGAAATGAAAATGGTCTCACATTGAGCATTTATTTAGTTTTCTCCTTTTATAGACTGAATATTATTCTACATTTTATCTCACCTCCATACTGATAAAGTATCTCCATATGCAGCAGTAAGTGAAGCATGCGGTGCTGGTGGACCATGATGTATTGGGTTTGCACGCCGTGAAGCAGGGGCAACTCAGTGCACCACAAAGGAACCCATCAAAATGCAATTAAAAGCCATTCCATACTCTATACATACATGGGGCATTGAATTGTTTAATGAAGTTTTAGATACTTGCCTCACATGCTACGAGTTTTATGCCTCAGTGAAGATTTAATAACAGTGGGCTGAGTAAGGATAGAACGGCAAAAACCTACACACATCACCTGTGTGACCGCTTCAATCTGCTGCGCCGGCGGGCCTTTATGACAGATGGGCCGGGTGGATGGGGCACATTTACCAGGACACCTCCTCCAATGCATGTCCCTGACTAACACTACAAATGCCCGTGCTACTAATGCCGCAACATAAAAACAGCACATTCACAAAGAACATGCAGCAGATATGAGTGGACTTGTTCGCTGACACTACTTTGTAGGATTGTGCTTTGTCAGATTGAGTGCATCATGTCAGTCTGTAGTCACAGCCCAGGCCAGCTGTGGTAAACAAAGTGGTTTACCACCACCAGTGTGTGACTGTGGAATAAATGAATAATGGACTCTGAAAAGCGCAAGTATGGTGAAAAGCGCGACAAAAATCCAAACCATTATAATAATAATAATTATTATTATCATTCACAATCTCTATCTTCCCTGAAGGTTAATACAGTTCATTCGGATTCCTCTCATGCATCCATTCTGATATAACAGATGCAGGAATATAAATTTAAACTCTTCCTAGTAAGTAGTGACCTGTAGTAACGTATACAATGTGCCTCAGTGGTACTTTTCAAAGTATAGCTCATATAACTATTCTCTACCTCTGACATTAAGTCTTGGAATCCTAATCAAAAGATTAGCTTCTGAGACTTAAAGCTGCATTACCTTATTTAATTTTTTAACACCACCACCCACCCCCTGTAAGCAGCCTGGGGACCTTTCTGATTTTCTTTTAATAAAAAAAGAAAAGGCTTCAATGAAGCCGAGGAGACACAAGAACGCGGAAAGCAGCTGTGCACTGTGAAGCACATTTGCTAAGTGGTAAGTTTATAACTGGTCTGTAAAATAGACAACAATAACAACATGTTTTCCTATTTAACCCCTAAACAGCTGTGAGCTGGTTGTGGACACACTAGTTGTGTGTAAGTTACAAAGCTAACGTTAGAATAACGTAACATAATTACCCTGCTAAAACTTTGACAAGGAACGTAATGTAACAGTTAAGTATATCAGCATTAAATTTATTAACTTCTCCCTATTATCAGTATCGGCCCTGAAAAATCCATATCGGTTGGGCTCTAGTATTGATAACACAAGTCTACTTCATGACCTTGTACGAGAGTGATGAGCCTAGAGTGAATCAATGAAGTTAGATAGGGTGGGAGTTTTGACAGTATGCTCTGTAAATGAAAAGGTAAGTGTGTATGTTTCTGCAGGTCTGTAATGAGGTCCAGCCATTCATTGAAACCTTGAATACAGTATTGTTTAAAATAATAGCAGTGCAGTGTGACTAACCCAAATAATTCAGGTTATTAGTATGTTTTTTATTTGTAAATAACAAACAAGTTACCTGTAGGTGCAGGAGATTCTTAGAAAACAAACAAGACCCAGCATTCATGATATGCACACTCTGTCAGGATCAATACCTGGCTTTGTAGTTAGTCTGTTTTGTTAGTGTATCTGTGTTCTTGTCTCTGTTTTGTTTCTGATTTCATATTTCTTTTATGTACCTGAGATGTTTCAAGACTGTATTTGATTTTTGGGTTTTTATTGTGAAATGCCGTACCCTGTCTGTGTCTTTCCCTTCTGTGTGATTACCTGCTCCGCCCTAATGTGTTTCACCTGTCCCTTGTTGTGTCTCTATATATACCAATGTGTTCCCTTGCTCAGTGCCTGGTTGTTGTCTTTTCATTGTGTTTATTCTGGTTTACCCTGTGTATGCTGTGGAGTATTATTCCTTTTGTTTCTGCACCTCCTGTTTTTCTTGTAATACCTTTTTGGGATTTTTGTATGCTCGGGCCCTGGCCGTGTTACTACCTCGTTCCTGGGATTTGATTTGTACCTTTTTGTTATGGCCAAATAAAGCTTGTTTGGACTGTCTGCCTGTGTTTGGGTTTTTTTGCACTGAGTCTTCCCTGTTTTGGGCTGTGAGGCTATGACACACTCCCCTTTAAGCCAGTTTTTTTTTTTTTTTTGTTGGGTATGTCTGCTCGAAAAGGACATGTCCACAGTAAATTGACTGTATCTCTGCAACTACAAGGTGTATTTCAATAATTCTGCTGTCAAAATGGGGGCAACGTGTAAGATTTAACAGAAGGTAAATTTTGACTGTGTAATGGTACACTTTCAGAATAAATCAAAATGGAAAACAGCAAAATGACCCCAAAAACATCATTAATAACATTAATAGCCCTTTAGATGAAGTCTGTTGAAGCTAAAACACAAATGATATATTATTGTTCTAATGTGAAACAAACCAAAACTAATACGATTTTTTTATGAAATGGTCAAGCGGAGTCTCCATTATTAAGAATAGGGCAGAAATTGCATAGTTTGGTACCACATGTTTTTGTTTGCTGCTGTTTGGTCTTTGTTCGAAAAATGTAGTAAATGGTTAATTTGTGCTTGTAGCTGAGTCTCAGAGATGTGCTGCTTTGCCATTTTTATGTGTCTGAATCCCTAAAGTCCCCCAATTGGTTGCTTTTGGGCAATGTCCGAATCTTGGCCAGAGAGGGCAGATGGTTTGAGAGAGGTGTGAAGAAAGACATTTTTGTGAAAATGAAAAAAGCCTCTCTGAACAGAGGAGGTGGCCTCAGATTCATGTTGCCTGCACTTACAACAGTGTTCTGAAACGTAAATCAAAAGAACTTCACACTAGAATAACAAACACAGCACCTGAATGGAACAGTGTCACTAACGACTCTTCTGAGCCTCAACGACTCTCACATTTGGAGTCACACTTTCGTTTCATGGCCAACAACTGTGAGACTAGAACAGCCTGGTCCATCAGGTTTGGTTTCAGGGTAAACTCCTCCCTTTAGAGATATAAGCTCAGCTCTCTTTCAGTTGAACTCAGAATTGATAAAGTCTCTAAATTAGAGACAAAATGTCTTCACCTTAAACTGAGTCCAGGTGCTTTTACTTTAACCTTTTTTTCAAGAAGTCCTGGAAGACTGAGAATACTGCACTTACTGGTAACTTGTTTGCCAATTAACAATAAAAAATATACTAAAAACCTGGATAATTCTGGTTGGTCACATTATACTATTATTTTAAACAATACTGTATGTCCTGTATAACTGAGAACCACTTTATCAAATAAAAACTGAACCAATTTACTACAAAATACTAATACATTTCATCAAACCAATGTTTAGAACTGGCCTCTAGCTCTAAGTTTACTTTCAGACCCTTACCATGTGGTAATTGTCTCCAACTTGTTAAATTTCACTTTCCTTTCCTTTTCTATTTTTATCCTTTTTTTGTTTGTTTGTTTTTGCGCTATTTTTCAGTGTAAAAATATGTATTTAGCATCAGAATAACCAATTTCAGTTACTTCCTTGCAGTCAGCAGTTGGATCATTGGGAGAGTGAGCATGTGATTGGCCAAAACCCAGTATGTGCTAAACATACTCATCGATATAAAATCCTTAATAATAAGAGGATGTCTGTGGGTCTCTTTTTTTTCTTTTTTTTTTTTTTTTACACACAGACTGCTCCTGTGCCAATATGTTGTTGGGCAATTAAACTGTTTTCCTTCAAAGCAAGAGAAATCACTGTTTCATTACTAGCCCACTGCATTTACTGTCATCATTCTTGTTGTGTCAGCCGCTCTCCAGCATCTCCCCACGTCCTGTCTGACTGATGGGACAATAAACTCATACAGCTGCTACTCACTAGTGCGTGGCCCATAACTGTGTCCTGTCCTTTGTGGCGGGGACGGCCCAGTTGGCATTTGACTCTCAGATACTTTTGGTGATGAATCGTGTTGCCTCCAGCCTTAACCTTTATCTGTGCTGAATCTTAAATAATGTTTGTTGATAATAATTTGTGGAAATATTAACCACTTGTACGTCATATTTCTGCTTTGCGTCACAGGAAACAGCACATGGTATTACAGTCTAAATGTTCCTCTATGATTTAGTATTCTGGTGTGCAGCATAAAGCTATGTTTCTGTTTTTTTATTCCATTTCCTCTCGACTGCTTGCTTCAAGTCCACATTTCTCACTGGACTGAGGTGACACCAGGGAAAGTGGGGTCACAGGGAGGTGAGTTTATTGATGTATCGGTGATGAGTAAGATTAGGTGAATTTATATTTAGGTTTGAGGGATTTAAATAGGTTTGTTAATGTAAGAATGCAGACCACCAGCTCTGAAACAATTCTGAAACAAGGTCCACAGGAACTCCTTGACTTGTATATTCTATACATATTCTATATTTTGAGAAAATACTGAGCTCCAGTCACTGCTCTAGACTGCCACATACGTTTCAACTCTTGCAGAAACATTCCTTGTGTAGAAATCATAGCACTTTTTTTTTAATTTATAACTGAATGTTTTAACAAAAACTGAATTGGGTTTAGTGTATGTGAACTTTTTTACAAATTAATTTTGTTTTCCATGACACCACAAAAACAGTGACATTTCTTTAAATATCACATAATGACTGCAGTAACTATACTGATTAGGCATAACATTAGGCCCACCTGTCTAATATTGGTCCCCTTTTGCGCCAAAACCGCCCTGAGTTGCCGAGGCATGGACTCCACTAGACCCTGAAGGTGTGCTGTAGTATCTGGCAGCAAGACGTCAGCAGCAGATTTTGCGGCAGAAGTTGGTTAGCACTCCTGCGTCACAGCAAGAAGGTTCAATTCCCACCCAGGGCAGGGCCTTTCTGTGTGGAGTTTGCATGTTCTCCCTGTGTCTGTGGGAGATCAGTCTTTTTCACTTTACCTGTCAGTGTCAGAATGGTATGCCTGATCGGTGTAGTTTCTGTCTTTCATTGCAGTTTGGAGCTAATAGGAAGTACTTTGTACCTTTTGAATTCTTAAGCCAAAAGACTGAATGTTATCAAAATAGAAATTCCAGAGTATACCTTTAAAATAACAACACAGGGAATACATTATATATGAGACCTTTAATGATTAAAGCTATACATTATTGAAATGGTTATAAAAACACTGGCTTTTCTATGCCTCTGACAAAAGGATGTGTATTCAGACTGAAGGACTGAGTTTTGTGTGTCTGTAGTTTGCATAAATCTACAATGGCTCCATTATCCACAGACAAATGAGACAATAATAATACATTATTCTACCAATTTGAAGAATCATCTGCTAAATTGTAACAAGCACAGAAATGAAAGGACGAGACAGCGAGGCACATGGCTGTGGCATGCCTCCACAGAGTGTCATGGGGACGGCCTCGTGTCTGACATCTCATCTCTATAATGGGAAATCCCAATTAGTGGCATTACTCCAGAAAAACACACTGACATCGGCTCAGAGTTGAAAGTCCTGAGGTGACTCCAACTCACTTTTAACTTTCATAAATGTGAACTACTTTAATTGGACATAACTTTGTCCAAGAAGACAACTTCTGTATTAGTACATAACTACGCTGCTGCTGTGTTATGAAGTGTCTCATACCATGCTGCAGTTACCCCTCGGGATTTCCAGAATTTTTTGGGGGATCAAAAATCAATTATAATCAAAAAATAAAGGGCTTTCTAAATGATAGATAGATAGATAGATAGATAGATAGATAGATCGATAGATAGATAGATAGATAGATAGATAGCTCTTTATTGTCATAAATACAACGAAAATGTAAAAGTGCATAATTAGTATGTAGTTAAAATAATACTAAATGTAATATTTTAATAATTTAAGAAAAAAAACATTTAAAACTCTAAAACCATAATAATTTAAATCTAAAAACACTTAAAAACCCACACATACATCAAACAAAAACATTGGTCCAGATCAATTTTTGTAATGTTTAAAGCAGTTATCACAGTTGGGTAGAAACTGTGCTTGAGGTTTATTTGTCCTGGCTTTATATAATCTGTACCGTCTTCCTGAAGGCAACAGTTCAATTAGGGAGTGGCCAGGTTGTGAAGTGTCCTTTATAATACTCTGTGCTCTTCTGAGGCAACGGGAGCTGTGTAGATTTTCCAGCGTGGGGAGAGGGCAGCCATGCAGCAGTTATATATTTAAAATTTCTAAAAGTGTAATAATGTTATTGGAAAAAGTATTTGAAGACATTCTGACAAGTATTCTTTGCTGTCAACTTCTCATTGTGTGGCTGCTGAGCTTCAGCACTTACCACAGTTCTCTTATTCTGCCAAACTTTGGACTTTAACTACTCCCACAGCATTTCAACAAACCCAAAATTACAAAAATCCAAAACAATCCAAATGAATTAGACTAGTCTGCTATGTCTTTTACTATTGATATTATTCAAATGTAATATTTTAATATTTAAATTCACCCAACCCTTTTTACCATAGACTTACATTGAAGCAATTTTCTACATTTTTAATTATGGAAAGTTTCAAAAATACAACAAAACTAAAATATTTTGAACAAAAATCAGAACTTCAACCATGTTTTTATATTGACTTTTTATTTTCCAAAACATGTTGAAAGCTTCTGTGTGCTTATAAGCCATTTATTTTAAGGTGTATGCCAGCATATCATTTTCTGCCCACCATAGTGTAGTAGATAAAACACCCACAACAACCTTAAATTCTAATTTAACTAAATTTAGCAAATTTCAAAATAATCCAGCAATATCATGCAAATCCAAACATTCGCCTCAACAGCCGTGTGGCACTGGTTTTAACAATTGCAAACACGTATTGTTTTTGTCTGACTGCCAGTAGAGTTTTTTTGTCCATGTTCCTCGCAACTCAACTTTAGTAAAAAATGACAAATAAAAAAAAAACAGCATTTGCTCTGCAGCAGAACATCATCCTTGGAGCATAAACATATTAACAATAATACGGTAGCATTGTGCTTTCTGCTGTTGTTTGCCCACAGACACTGATTTAAAAGGGAACGTGAGTGTCACTATGATGATCTGGAGGAATTTAACCTCTGTGTGGATTGATACATTTTGATTGCTAACGCGGAGACTTTAAACGACAGAGTCTGACTTCAGCCCTGTGTCGTACGTAGCATGATTTCACTCTGAGTCTTATTTTAGTCCCAATTATGCCATAGTTTTTCAGAGTGATGTTAATAGCCCATAGGTTAGTAAACAACTCTCGGTGATACCAGAAAAAAAACTAATGTGCTGCTCTTTCTCTCAGCTTAGTCAGACATCCCTTTGAATTTTGGCAGATAGATCTTTGAAATACTTGTACTTATCTCATTATTTCCTTTTAGTGAAAATATGCTTCATATTAGCAGGGCTCAGCTCTTATCAACAGTACTTCCAAATTTCCACAGCTCAGACAGCTCTGGCTTTATAAAGTTATTTTTTAAACATAATTGGACTGTGTGTATAAATCCAGAAGAGTATGCTCATTTTCAATTATTTATTTATTTTTTGTCATCTCTTTTTGAATCTCAATTGTATTGAACCAGATAATTGTCAATTTATTTTTATTTTTTGAGGAATAATCCCTTGAGATGAATCATCTCGTTTTCAAAGGGGTCCTCTTTCACTAGGGACACTTTAGAGTTGCTAACCACTCTGCCACGTGCACCCATATTAAATCATTCAGTCATCTTTAAAATAACTCAACTTGTCTCCTTTCTGTTACCCTTAGCACTTTTTCTGTAACATTAGCCATCATTACATTCATTACTGTAATAATAGTTAATGGTTAAAGATAAAAAATGTTTATCTAATTGATAATGTTTAATCTTTTTGCATTGTGTGTTATAGACTTTAGTGTTCTCAAACATCCCGGTATTTCTGTACCAAGTCCGTACTAAAAAATGAAAACAACCCGGTACAGAGCATCCGGTCAACCCTGACGTCTTGCCGAAAGGTGCACAGTTAGCCCTCAGCACAATTTTTTTTTTTACCACATTAAAACTGCCGCTGGTATTGAGCACAATGTGCAACATGTCCTTGACCACAGCAGCAGGAGCTGTGCGCAGTCACAGGCACATATAGAGTTCTCACAGTGATCTTTGTGTATGTGTCTGCACACGGTATTTTCACTGGTATTGGTACCGAATTCTGAAATTTTGGTAACACAATAGACTTTATTGGTCACTACACATTAAAACTAAACTCTTCAAACTTTTATCTTAAATCTTAACTTGGCACTGATTTTCAGACATGTTTGGCAATAACATCCACGGCTGCAGGTGAAACAGTAGGGGGTCATACTCATCATAGTTCTGACCTTCATGTCATTACAAAGGTCAGCATGGTGTTTTAAACAGTAGTCAGTATACAGAAGAGCGTACAGTTTAAAAAATAATGCTCAGGTTTAATTCTTGCAAGAATGAAGCAAAGACAACACGTAGGCAATGGTACAGGAAGAGGTTTGCTTGAAAAAGTAAACAATATATGAGATTTTATGTCATACAGTAAAGTCTGTAGGTGCCGTATCTTTCACTCACTCCCCAGGACAAGTTATCAGTTGCAGAAAGGAGTCAGTGGCAAGTTATGTCTCTGTCTAGTTACGTCTAGTTCCTGCTTGGATTAGCATGAAGGTCATGACATGATCAGGTTTGACATGACCTGAAGAGGACTAGGAGCCCCCAGTAATTATTAACCATAGGAAATTTTTAAATTATTATTACACATCTACACTGTTTTGTCCTGACTTTCGGACTCTTCTGTTTGGTTGGAACCAAATCTTCAGGTGTGAAAGCGCCAGTGGACCATGGTTAAGACCAAACTGAGCCAAGGTCGGGTTAGTTTGTAGTATGAAAGTCTCTTTGCTGCTCAGACCAAATGCAGAAAGACACGGGTCGACTTTAGAAACTTCAAATTCACCACAGTACATGATAACAAGAGCATTAAAAACAGAATAGCTGAACAGTGAAGCAGCATCAGAAACCAAGATAACAAGAATCCTGTGGCAGTGCATTTTAAAGAAAAACAACATCCTATCTCATCTTTAAAATATATTGGAAGTGAACATGTCCAACTCCCCAAAAAAGGAAGAGATGTGAACTCTCTCCTCTTAAAGAGAGACGGTTTTTAGGTGTACACTCTCCAGTCCCTCTCTCCTAAAGATCTAAATCAGGAGAATGACATTAGATAATTAAAATGTTAATTTGCATCAAAAATCTAATAAAAAAACAGGTCTTGAGCACCAGAACAACAGAGACCCAGATCTACCACAGCCGACAAGACCCAAGGTGTAGGTTGTGCGAAGAATCCTCTGAGATATTCCAGCACTTAACTGCAATGCTAAGATGCTGGCAGGAAAAGCCTACATGAAACGCAATAACCAAGTAACTGGTGTAGTGAACAAAAACATCCGTGCAGAGTATGAACTGGAAGTCCTGAGGTAAAAGGACTTAGAGAAACTAGAGAAACAACAAGGCCTCAATACCAAGAAGAACACTCAGGGCAGTAACCACCAAACTAAAAGAGTGGCTACAGCAGATTCCGTGACATCAGATCAGATCATAATGATCTGATCTCATTAGCCAAGCAGGCAAACGTCACCAAAAGAAACATGTTAACACACTTTTAGGCGTGTAGTCAGATGCAAGTATGTGGGACGTTATAGCTAGAATTTTTAAATAAAAACTGATGTAATTAGCTGCACAAAACTAGCAGGAGTTTGTTTAGTTCCCAGATGGCACTGTCAAGTTATCACTACAGGTCTACCTGTCCCGTTCTCGCGAGTAGCCACGCCAGCCCAGCCAGAGAGGGAGGGGGAGAGGAGGCAGCCACAGCGCAGACACAGAGCGGCTCTAAACTGATGCTGAAAAACTGTAGGCTTTAACATAAAAATTACACAAGGCAGAACAATTAACACAGAAGTTATTATTTTAAAAGATAGAAATTTAGAAACAATCAATAAAGTGCAGTGAAGTGATAGCCTATAGCCTATTCTTTGGGCCCTTTGGTCTATTTCAAATGCTGGATGTTTGGACTGTGACGCTCCCAGCCCACTGAAGGTGTCCTGATTACCAATCCACCCATGCTACAAGCTAATGTCTCTGTGTGGCAGATATGGACATTATGTGGTTGAAGCATGTCTTTAATGTTATAATGGAAAAAGGGTGAAGTAAAAGCATCTGGACACAGTTTTCAAGGTGAAGACGTTTTGTCTCTAACTCCAAGAGACTTTATCAATTCTGAGTTCAACTGGTAAGACAGCTGAGCTTATATCTCTAGAGGGAGGAGTTTCACCTGAAACCAAACCTGATGGACCAGGCTGCTCTAGTCTCACAGTTGTTGGCCATGAAAGGGAAGTGTGATTCCAAATATGAGAGTCGTTAGTGACACTGTTCCAAAACAAAAGAGTTGCACTTTAGAACAAGTTGATCTCAGAATTGATAAAGTCTCTTGGAATAGAGACGAAACGTCTTCACCTTGAAAAGATCAAATGCTTTTACTTCAACCTTTTTTTCAAGATGTCCTGGATGACTGAGAACCTTCACAGACTTGATGTGATACTATATTAAAGTCTAATGAATAGATAACACTTTAGTTTAAACTACATTTATAACATTGTGTCCACCTCCTTGTATTACAAACTGTAATAACATGTAACATGTTTAGGTTAATTGGACTCTAAAGTGTCCCTAGTGAATGAATGTGAGAGTGAATGTTTGTCTGTCACTGTCTGTCTCTATATGTCAGCCCTGCGACTAACTGGCCACTGTCCAGGGTGTACCCCGCCTCAGGCCCAAAGCTGCTGGGATAGGCTCCAGTCACCCGCGACCCCTAACGGGACAAAGCGGTAGAAAATGAATGAATGAATGAATAACATGTAACTATATCGGACATAAATAATGGAATTATGTGTACAGTTTGTAACACAGTGCGTTACATTGTACTTAATGATGAAAACACAATGTATCGTGTCAAATAAAGTGTTACCACTTTATTTATGAGGTTACTCTTTCCCCACAGGTTTATGTGTGGTGTATGTCCAGCCCATTGGACTGAATCTAAATTAGATACAGTTGTGATCATACGTTTCCATATTCTGTTTCTGTATTCTGAAGATGGGAAAAAAAATAAAAATTCAAAAAATCTGTGGGAAAATTTTAATAAAACAGTATAAAACAGGAAATGGATAGTAAAAGATATCCAAGGTATTGAGAATGCCAATCAACAGTGTTCAAAATGAGGGATTCTGTTGAAACCAAATCAAGGTCAGGTAGATTAACAAAAACTTCAGCCACACTGCCAGAGAAATAGTTTTTTTAATACTTTTTGGCCTGATGTTGTAATCAAGTCACCAGTTTTTGAGTTCAAGTCAGTTTCAAATCCTCATTGTTCAAGTCTGAGTCCAAGTCATCCAAAAAAGTCAAGTCATCTTTAGTTGATTTGCTAGTCTGAGTCACTAAAGGTCCAAGTTGAGACCAAGTCAAACCAAATTGAGTTACAAATCTTAAAACTGTGTGAGCAGTTACACTATAAATATGAAAACTGCTGGGTCATGTTTTTATGAAGATTTGTCTTCAGAACGCTGTGGCCAAAGAAAACAATCCACTAATGATAGATTACATCCTCAATCAGAACTAAAACGTTTTGTGTAAACACTTCAGAAGAGCTTGGATTACTGAGAATTAATTTTGTGATGTACCAAGAGCTGCCAAAAGTAAAGTATCAGTCTTTATTTTCATTACATTAATTAGACACATGTCCAAATGACACAGTGAAAAGGTAAGTGCATGTGGAAATCCCGAAGGTTACTGGAGGCTTGATTGCTGTTGACTGTGTTATGCATATTAATAAGTACAGACCCAGTTTTACTATAAATATTAATTAAGCAATGTCCACACAGAACAACGGACTAACTAAATCTGTTTATTAATGTTGGCAACAGGATTGTAAATGAATGCTACATGTTTCCAGTGCACATGTCTGGATAGTTCTAAACCAAAAGGGAGTTTATTGAAAAGGTGCACTCTTTTTGAAAAGCTTTTAAATCAAAGCTTTTCTTGAATCACACTTATTGCTAAAACACCAATTTTTGGATAAGGATTATCAGTCTCTATAGAGGAAACACTAAAAGCTTTTTTTTTTCTTTTTTCTCGAGGTGCAGCACAAAAAGTCACAAAGGGAAGCGTGAGCAGAGAAGATGCAGTGATAGCAATCGGCCTAAGTAGAGTGGTCTCATATGAGAGCGGGACTCATGCTGCAAGCCCTGCATGCTTTATGTTCTGCATTTCCTGTTGTGTGAAGCGAAAAAGCACCACTTGTTTTTCCACAGCCCTGTCTCCCAGTATGAATGTAAGGTGTCTGTGTTGTGCAGCGTTTAGAGCCATGCAAAATAGAAATGGTAAGCAGTAATACTTTATCAATTCTGAGTTCAACTGGTAAGAGAGCTGAAGTTATATCTCTAAAGGGAGAAGTTTCCCCTGAAACCAAACCTGATGGACCAGGTTGTTCTGTTGTTGGTCATGAAAGGGAAGTGTTGACTCCTGATGTGAAAGTCGTTAAGGCTCAGAAGAGTCGTTGGTGACATTGCTCCTTACAGGCGCAAGGTGGTAAATGTCACTGAGCCATACATTTGCAGAGTCGTTAGTGTCATAGTTCAGGTGTGATGTTGGTTGTTCTAAGGTGAGGCCCTTTTGTTTTAGGTTTAAGAACACTGTTGTAAATACTAGGCAACATGAATCTGAGGCCACCTCCTCAGTTCAACGAAGGCTTTTCCATTTTCACAGAAATGGCTTCCTTCACCCCTCTCTCAAACCATCTGGCCTCTCTGGACAAAATTCGAACATTGCTGTCCTCAAAGGAATGTCCTTTGTCTTTGAGGTGGAGGTGGACTGCAGACTCAGGTCCTCCAGGATTGGCTCTTCTGTGCTGATACATCCTCTTGTGAAGCTGTTCTTTAGTTTCACCGACATAACTGTCACTGCACTCTTCACTGAACTGCATAAACTACATTACTCTGTTTGTGTGAGAGGATCTTGTCTTTAGGATGGACCAGTTTCTGATGCAGCGTGTTCCCTGGTTTAAAGTGGACTGGAATGTTGTGTTTGTAGAAAATCCTTTTAAGTTTTTCCAATAAACCGGACACATAAGGGATAACTACACCCTTCCCTTTTGTCTCTGATTCCTGTCTGTTTGGTGTCTTGGTTTTGTTGAAAGTCCATTTGGGGTATCCACAGTCTTTCAGGGCTTTACGAATGTGTTGTTCTTCTTTCCGTTTAACTTCTGAGGTTGTGGGCACCTCTTGTGCTCTGTGCTGAAGAGTCCTGATGACTCCCAGCTTATGCTGCAGAGGGTGGTGGGAATCAAACAGCAAATATTGATCTGTGTGTGTAGGCTTCCTATAAACTTCTACTTGGAGAGTCCTGTCCTCACAGATAACCACTGCACAGTCTAAGAACGCCAGGCGGTTGTTTATGGCATCTTCACAGGTGAACTTGATGTTCTTGTCCACTGCATTGATGTGTTCTGATTTCATCAACATATCTGAACCAGTGACTGGGCATTGCACCTGAGAAAGAAAGCAGAGCTCTGTTCTCTACTTCCTCCAGGTACAGGTGAGCTACAATCGGGGAAAAAGGTGATCCCATGGCACAGCCGTGTTTTTGTCTGTAGAAGTTACCTCTGAACTGGAAATAAGTAGTGTTTAAACATATCTCCAGTAAACTGCTAATATGGCCCGGGGTGAGGTTAGTCCTGTCCTGTAAAGATGTGTCCTGTAGTAGTCTCTTTCTTACAACCACGAGTGCTTCATTGGTGGGTATGCAGGTAAAGAGTGATGTGACATCAAAAGAGACAATTGTCTCGTCTGTGTCTAGTTGTAGATGTTTGATTTTGTTGGTAAAGTCATGTGAGTTGATAATATGGTGTTGTGAGTGGCCTACCAATGGAGCCAAAATGGTGGCCAGGTGTTTGGCTATATTGTAGGTATAGGTATAAACCTGGTCCATCAGGTTTGGTTTCAGGGGAAACTCCTCCCTCTAGAGATATAAGCTCAGCTCTCTTACCAGTTGAACTCAGAATTTATAAAGTCTCTTGGAATTAGAGACAAAACGTTTTCACCTTGAAAAGATCAAATGCTTTTACTTCAACCTTTTTTTCAAGATGTCCTGGATGACTGAGAACCTTCACAGACTTGATGTGATACTATATTAAAGTCTAATGAATAGATAACACTTTAGTTTAAACTACATTTATAACATTGTGTCCACCTCCTTGTATTACAAACTGTAATAACATGTAACATGTTTAGGTTAATTGGACTCTAAAGTGTCCCTAGTGAATGAATGTGAGAGTGAATGTTTGTCTGTCACTGTCTGTCTCTATATGTCAGCCCTGCGACTAACTGGCCACTGTCCAGGGTGTACCCCGCCTCAGGCCCAAAGCTGCTGGGATAGGCTCCAGTCACCCGCGACCCCTAACGGGACAAAGCGGTAGAAAATGAATGAATGAATGAATAACATGTAACTATATCGGACATAAATAATGGAATTATGTGTACAGTTTGTAACACAGTGCGTTACATTGTACTTAATGATGAAAACACAATGTATCGTGTCAAATAAAGTGTTACCACTTTATTTATGAGGTTACTCTTTCCCCACAGGTTTATGTGTGGTGTATGTCCAGCCCATTGGACTGAATCTAAATTAGATACAGTTGTGATCATACGTTTCCATATTCTGTTTCTGTATTCTGAAGATGGGAAAAAAAATAAAAATTCAAAAAATCTGTGGGAAAATTTTAATAAAACAGTATAAAACAGGAAATGGATAGTAAAAGATATCCAAGGTATTGAGAATGCCAATCAACAGTGTTCAAAATGAGGGATTCTGTTGAAACCAAATCAAGGTCAGGTAGATTAACAAAAACTTCAGCCACACTGCCAGAGAAATAGTTTTTTTAATACTTTTTGGCCTGATGTTGTAATCAAGTCACCAGTTTTTGAGTTCAAGTCAGTTTCAAATCCTCATTGTTCAAGTCTGAGTCCAAGTCATCCAAAAAAGTCAAGTCATCTTTAGTTGATTTGCTAGTCTGAGTCACTAAAGGTCCAAGTTGAGACCAAGTCAAACCAAATTGAGTTACAAATCTTAAAACTGTGTGAGCAGTTACACTGTTGTTGGCCATGAAAGGGAAGTGTGATTCCAAATATGAGAGTCGTTAGTGACACTGTTCCAAAACAAAAGAGTTGCACTTTAGAACAAGTTGATCTCAGAATTGATAAAGTCTCTTGGAATAGAGACGAAACGTCTTCACCTTGAAAAGATCAAATGCTTTTACTTCAACCTTTTTTTCAAGATGTCCTGGATAACTGAGAAACTCCACAGACATAGCCCATGTACAGTATGTTTATTTTTTATAACAATACCATTCTTTTATTTTACTCAAACCAAATGGTATAATATCATAGCTCCAAATGAGCTATAGAAGGGTGTATTAAAAAGAAAAGGCACTAATTGTAGTAATATTTGATAACATAATTTTAATCCCACCTTTAACTGAAGCTACTGTTCTGACAACAAACAACTGGCTATTTAAAGTAACAAATTATACAAGTCTGCAGTGTAATTACTGTGCTCCTAGGTTTCAAATTCCACTTCTTGTTCCTTGTGTGATGTGTTATACGTCACACCAGACCGAATACTGGCCGAGGCCGTATCTTGCAGCAGTGCAGGCCTGGCGATAATCAAGACGGTGGAATATCTGCCATCTTGTGCCTAACGCCAAAGAAGCACAGCAAAACTTCAGTGTTAAATTTGGACTCATATAAACACTATTCCGGTCTAAAATATCAGATCAACACATTACAAAAAAAAATCACAATTCAGCCAAAATAATGAAAAATAATTTTTTTATCTGGAATTTAATGACTTTGTTTAATATAAAATGGGTGATAAGAAAGTGTAGGCTTGATTAGTACTTTTTAGACGGTCTGCTCATTTGATCTTTCAAAAGAGCTTAACAATAAATTATTATTTTTTATGAATGTAAAATTAGCAATAATAGGCTCAAATAAATAGAATTTAATGATAATAATAATAATTGTTGCTGTACTGAAGGAAAGCCTGTGATTGGTCAAAAGCAAAACACACATCACACATAAATACAGCTCAAGTCCTGTCTCTTTATATCTGCGCCGGCACCCTGAAAATTGGAAAAAGTAGGTTTGGACACGCCCCTCAATGAGCTTTCATCTCTGTCAAATACCTGCGTGACCAGTGGGAATATTTCTTTGACAATTAATAATATTTTCTTAATTTGAGACAGTTTTGGGCCGTTCACAGAGAAGACTTTGTTTCTGGTTTTAGTCTCGTCTTGGAACCAGGAGTGAACACTTGGAGGCGGCCCAAAGTTCTTGCTCCAACTGTTATTGCATGTTAAAATGTTCTATCTTGCTTTTAATTTTTTTCTTGACTATGTCCTTGATAACAGAACCTCCACAGACATCTTTCCCTCCCAAGGGATATACAGAAATTTACATTAATATGCAAAATGAAAAAAAACCTGCTGACATGGACTGTACATTGAACTGTAGCCTACTGCTCGCTTTGCAAATCTAATTACACAGTGTGACATGCATCAGAATATTGGCCATAATCGGGCCGTGTACATTAGAGAGCAGATCCACTCTGCCTCACACTTTATGTTATCTGCATTTGCTGCTTTGTAAAATCGACAAACCTCTGCATGTTTTTCCCTGTTCTTAGCATTCCCATTCCATTAATGCAGTTCTACAGTGAGGTGTGGCGGCCAGCACATACACTCTGTAAACACAACTGCCTATATCCTCATTCATGTTGCATGAACTTCTTTTCGATCTATGAGCATAAAGCTGCAAGAGTTTACCCAATAATACAGTAGATAAAAGGTGTTTATCTGAGGAGAAGCTGAACATTGGCCGAAACATCATTGTTAATCCGGTGAGTTTGGAAGTCATATTTTAGTCTTTGTCTTATCCATTTAAAGTAATAGGATTGTGGTTGTTTGGCAGCTGAGCTCTATATTCTGAGAAGCTGAGGTCGGAAGGTGTTGGCTTGATGCATGTTGTATAACACATTACACAAGCTTAATACAGGACACCATAATATAGTCCAGAGCAGCTGAATAAAGAGAGAGGGTAAACAGTGAGAAGATAAAGATAACAGACTCTACATCTCATCTTTTATGCTTTATGTTCATGTTTGTGGGTGGCATGAGAAGTGGCCTACATAGTTTGGATCCACCTACGTTGATGTAAAGAAACATCTTTGTTAAACAGCACAACAAAATCTCCAGTGTTAAATTAACACTGTGTGTGTTAAAAATTGGGCTTATATAAACACTCTTCTGGTGTTTTAGATCAATACTATGAAAGTGTTAGAAATCAGCCTTAAACAAAGTTGAGAGTGAGTGGGTCTGAGACATGAGTGACAGTCACAGAGACCAGACAGATGGACTCTATATTTCAGTCATTTTTACTGGAAACTCAGATAGAGTCTACTCTTACATGATACTGTCATGACCTGTGGGAGTTCTACAGTTCAGTCTGCAATTTAAAAATTGAGTAAAGATGATGGGTGCTGCTGTTCTGGAGTCATGGTCAGACCAAGACTGACAAGCTAAAGTCATGATATAATCAGATTTTTGTGTGTGTGTATATATATTAGGAGTCTAATTATTGACATGTATAAGTCTTATTTTCTCATCAAAAATGCTTATACTCAACAGTTGCTCATTAGTTTCTCTCTGATAACGTCCACAGCAACTGAAAGTAGAAGTCCTACAGGTCATGACAGTGTTTCAAAAGTAGACTCTGTCTGAGTCTTCAGTAAAAATTACTGAAATATAGAGTCCATCTCTGTCTGGTCTCTGTGACTGTCATTCATGGTTTCAGACCCACTCTCATCTTTGTTTAAGGTTTTAACACTTTCATAGTGTTGATTTGAAATGTGAAAGAAGGTTGGTTGATTTTTTTCTTGCAAATTTATAAAAAATAAAAAAATAAAAAAAGCAGCTGTTCTTAAGTATTCACCTCCTCGGCCATGACATTTAAAATTGAGCTCAGGTACATCCTTTTTCCACTGATCACCTTGAGATGCTTCTACAACTTGATTGTAGTCCACCTGTGGTAAATTCAGTTGATTGGACATGATTTGGAAAGGCACACACCGGTCTATATGCGTAAGGTCGTACAGTTAATAGAGCAGGTCAGAACACAAACCAAGCCATTAAGTCCAAGGAATTGTCTGTAGACTTCAGACAGGATTGTATCACGGCACAGATCTGGGAAAGGGTACAGAAAAATATCTGCAGCAGTAAAGGTTCCTATGAGCACAGTAGCCTCCATCATCCGTAACTAGAAAAGGTTTGTAACCACCAAGACTTTCTAGAGCTAACCACCCGACCAAACTGAGCAATCAGGGGAGGAGGGCCTTAGTCAGGTAGGTAACCAAGAACCCGATGGTCACTCTGACAGAGCTCCAGCGTGTCTCTGTGGAGAGAGGTGAACCTTCCAGAAAAACAACCATCTATACAGCACTTCACCAATCAGGCCTTTATGATAGAGTGGCCAGACAGAAGCCACTCCCCAGAAAAAGGAAAAAGCTGGACCTCAAACTGGGGTGAAGGTTCATCTTCCAAAAGGACAACGACCCTATGCACACAGCCAAGATAACAAAGGAGTGGCTACAGGACAACTCTGTGAATGTCATTAAGTGGTCCAGCCAGAGCCCGGACTTGAACCCAATTGAACATCTCTGGAGAAATCTGAAAATGGTTGTGTACCGACGCTCACCATCCAACCTGATGAAGTTTGTTGGAGAAAATGCCCAAAAATAGGTGTTCCAAGCTTGTAGCATTATATTCAAATATACTTGAGGCTGTAATTAGTGCCAAAGGTGCTTCAACAAAGTATTGAGCAAAGGCTGTGAATACTTATGTACATGTGCTTTTTATTATTTTTTTATAGATTCATAGAATTCAAACACCATTCTTTTACATTGTTGTTATAGGGTTGTGTAATTTTGAGGCAAATAATGAATTTAATCCATTTTGAAATAAGGCTGTAACATAACAAAATGTAAAAAAGTGAAGCGCTGTAAATACTTTACGATGCATTGTACACTATGGCCAATTTACAGCCACTATTTCAACTACACATGCATGTCTTTTAAATGAGTTTCCTCCGCAGGCTGGCTGAGTGCTCCCTGTGAGATAGGGTGTGGAGCCTAGTCACTTGGGAGGATCTCAGAGTAGAGCCTCTGCTCCTCATAACGGAGGGACTTTGGGCATCTCTGATTAGACTGTTGTCCCCACATTAGTGCAATGTGAAAATGTCCATAGTCTGACTGAATTCTAGCAATGCTTGTTTTACAAAATCTATGGAAAGTCTAGCATGGGTTGCAATACAAAGAAGCCTATTTGCCCTGCTACACAAGAAGCTCTAACATGCTTACTAACTCATCTGCTTAACTCAGGCTGAAAACACTTCTTGTCTTTGACTTGTGGTACCAGTAGATGGAATCATAAATAATTTTCTATTGACTGCTTACCCTGCTGATTTGGGATAGAGCTATTTTTAAATGTCTACACTTTCTAGTCATTTTGAATGTACCAAAAACTAAAAGAATTAGAGTTCTGCAAATGAACTATTCACAAAAAACATGTTTAAAATTTAAGAGGGTGCTGTATTGTATTTTTAAAGGCTGTAGAAGAAATGGATATTCACATATTCCATTGACAGACGACACTTGTTAATGCTGCGGAATGCCGCTGTAGGGACGTTTTCACAGTCAAGGGCAGACACCGATAGTGCAGATGCCTCTGCTGAGTTGTAGTCGATGCACACAGCAGGTGACACTGGAGCCTTTGTCTGGATCCTGGCTGATAAGTGAGAGATTGACAAGGTCGTGTTCATAGTGGGGCAACTTGTAACTCCCACAGGTGACCATTGTTCATGTCTTTTTAAAGCCGTTGAGAGTTTAGCTTGACATTCACATATACACTTCTGACCCCAAAGAACTTTTTCCACTTGGCCGTCTCTAAATTATCTATATCTGGGCGGGCTGAAAACAATGTCCTGATATAAACTACATATATATATATATATATATATATATATATATATATATATATATATATATATATATATATATATACATAATAAATGTTTGGATTAATGTTCAAGTCAACTAATCACAAGGGTTTTTGCCGTGACCAAAAGCGGACATTTACCTCCTGAAGATGATCCATTTACAGTATATATAATGTATATGATCTTTTAAATGTTTTTAATCCAGCCATTCAATCCTTTAGTTTTTCATCTTTAGAGCCAATCAGTTGTTGTATTATAAAATTGTTGTTGTATCATTAACTTATCCTACAGCAGAAACATGTGAACTACAGGCTGTGAAAAAGGGACAGGCAGCAAGATGTAAATGAAGATGGGGTGAATGCCATCTCCTAAATATAGGAAAAAAGACCCCAGCTTTTGCCCTTTTATATGGCTAAAAGAAGTATTTCTGGACAGGCTGAAAGGCACAGCCAAGGCCTGAAGTGGCCTTGTGTCCCTCATCCATTTCAGATCCAAAAGATCTCCTTTCTTCCACAGCTGGACAAACCGCTCACACCTGTGTCTGCTGTCTGCAAATCTTACACCCCATTCAGAAATAATAATCAAGTCTTTCCCTAGCAGATACCCATCTGGGCTTTTCAAAAGTCTGCATGCATAATGTGTTCACACTCAAATGTTCTAATAGAGGAATTATTCAGCGTGCCAGCCGGTGGGCACACACTGTGCTTTGTAGTGCTGATGGCACTCACCTCATCCTCATTCACCTCCTGCTGCCAGTGCCGGTGTGAGGCTGCAAAATAAGGGAGTGTGCTTTTTTCATATCCTTTACGTAACGTGTTTCTATAGGATAAGACCAGATATTTTATGATGTTCTCTTTGTTTGTTTCTTACTCCTTCTCTTTTTGTACCGTCTTCAATTTCCCAAAACAAACGTCTAACTGAAACGTCTAACTTTGTGACGGAAGGTAGCGCTGTGTTCTCTTTTGGAGTAACACCCACTAGACCAGGGATTCATTCTGAGACAGGCTCCGTCTGATTACAAAGACAAACAAACAAAGCTCTGTATCACTCCAACTTGTTACACGCTTGAGTTGAACCATGGCTCACTGGCCTCCTGTGACCAATGATGTAGCAGCACAAACAGGAAGAGGCGGGTTTTTAATTTGACAAACGGAAGTGTCTTCTTTTCTTCTTTGTTATAAACATGGCTACTCTTAAAGACGTTAGCATAAATGCAAATTTTTTTGCTAATGCTAAAATATGTGGCACTGAAGAATTTTCTGGAAGGAAAATATGTTTGTGCTCTACTGGCTTTGGCATATCCTAAATACATGCACGCTCTTCATCGGCCAATTTCCTTGTTTCATTTACCAATTTAGTGTTAGTTAATGTTCCATTTATTTGCAGATTCACTGCAAAAACTACTGTTACAGCGTTCTTCATATTTGCCGCACTCTGCCTACATTATATAAATTGTTGCTTTGATTGGTTAAAACAAATCTTGTGGTAGGCAGGTAATAGTCGGTGCGTCATCCAATCACGTAACAAGTTTCCAACAGAAGGCACCTCCCTTTTGCAAAAGCTTTCAGGACGCATTCACAGATGGTTCTGTGAGCAGTTCTATCTGAGTTAATGCATTTGCTCTAAGCAACAAACTGTTCCAATATAAACATGACAACATATGAAAAAACACACCTACACAGTAAATCTCCAGAGAAAAATTAACTCTGTAGGTGTTGGACTCATATAAACTCTTTTCAATCATCAATCAATCAGTCATTTATTTATATAGCACCTAGCAACAACCAGATATTGACCAAAGTGCATTTAACAAATAGACAAACATAATTACAAATGGGTTTAAAAAGCACATTAACACAAGAAAAACAGAACCACTAAGTGCCAAAGGCCATTAAAAATAAGTGGGTCTTAAGTTTGGCTTTAAACATAGCTTACCTGGTCACCCTATCTACTCTTGAGACACAGTCATAAACTCTAGGAGTTTTACATTTCAGTCTGAGTCTCTGTCCATGTCTGTCAGAGAAAAATATACGCGTATATACAAGTCCAATTTTACCCTGGAGGTTTTGCTGTGTACACTTTGTTTTTGGAGTTTAGTCACAAGACAAAAGCAGATAACATCTTGGACACTTGGGACCAAAGAAGAAGACAAACAAATATGGCGAGATATTATTAACTTCAAGTACAGTAAATATAACTGGATAAAACTGCACATGAATTTAACTTCAAATGCACTTTTTTCACATCCAATTTTGTCAATTAATATTATGTTATTTCTACCACGGTATGGGTCAATCATTACTGCAAAATATCCCTCATGTTTCTCTAGGGCTGCTGTGTGTGGAAAATGTCAGCTGATGTTCTTTTGCAGTAAAAGTGTTGTGGTGTTGATGCTGAGTCCTTGGTGTTTTGCTCAGATAAGCACCCGGACATCTTAATGGCTTTGGATCACAGATTCTTCAACAGTGTACTGGAAGTAGGTAATCTCCAAACATTGCATTTATCCTCTGGGACTCTCATAAAGCTCATTAAATCACTGTTAATCCAAACTCCTGTCATCAAATGCTAATTTACCAAACACACATGGGAGGCCTGCTGTAACTTATGTAATGCAGGACTGTTAGTTTCTGCTCAGACTGACTACTGCAGGAAGACACTGTGAGTCCTGATGTCAAGATTACACATTCAGATAGTGTCCTCCATAACCTCCGCAGTCACAACACTGTGTTTCCATATTAAAGCCATGCTCCTATTAGACAGTGGAGAAGATTAGAGACACATTAGAATGCATCTAATCCCACCGTCACAGCGACAGTGACACACAGACTCTCCGCCTTATCAAGGTGACGTGGGCTTTTATACACGCCACTTAAAGCCATACTGTGTAACAGTCTTAGGGTTGTATGATATTAGGAAAACATGATGTGCAATAAGAATGGGGAACATAATGATAGGTTGATATTCCCCAGTGGCATTTTAACATTAATGGCATAACCTAGTAACGTAAAACCTCAGATTGGTGTTATTGCCCAGACAGCAGCATTTAGTGTAATAGAGTTATAATAATGTCTTACAGCTGACAGGAAATCAATCATATGAACATCCTATAAGTATAATTTATGCTGTCATGCAATGACAGGTAACTTGGAACAGGGGTTGATCAAAATTGTAACATATTATGTTTTTTTCTAGATTTCTGGTAAAAATGAGACATACAGTATCTTCAGCTTATGGTCACCCATTTAAACAATTGTGTTTATTCTTTTTAAATCATAATGACCACAGAAAATACCCAAATGACCCTGATCAAAATACTTACATACTTAGTTTACATCTAGATTTTGGCCTGATAACATGCACACAAGTTGACACAAAGAGGTTTGAATGGCTAATTAAGGTAACCATCCTCGGCTGTGATTTGTTTGCTTGTAATCATATATAATTGTATACATTACATCTAAAGACTTTACAAGGTGCATATCTCCAAAGAACTATTGCTTAAATTATGAATATAGAATGCAATCCAATTTGTCTGTCTCTCCTAAACCTTCTGTGGTGTGCAGATGCAGCACTCGTGGGGGAATCGGTGCTTTCCTGCCAAATTGACATTCGCCGGAGTGTGCCCTCCTCCTGTCATTTTGTCAACACCATCACAGTGAGGAGCTCAGCCAAGCAGACCTCCTGACAGATGGGCAAATGGGAGTGGTGGACTCTGGAATAAGACAACCTCTGACTGCCCCCTTTGTTTCCGACGGCTGGGTTCAGAGCGCACGTCACAAACCAAAAACATGGGCCTCATTCTGTAAACCCGCATGTCCACTTTGCAGTCTTTGTCAGAGAAAAAGAGAAAGGAAAAAAAGAGAAATCCCTGACAGACTTTCAGGGATTGATCAGAGGTGCAATCAGCAGAAGGGTGAACTGCATGAGTGGGTTTCCATTTGTTGGCAAACACTAAGGCTGACACAAAAAATTGATTGGTAAGTGACAATACGCCTTTAATCCTGGAAGCATTCGGCTCACGACCTGTTTCAGGGTCAAGAAATACAACTGTCAGCTCTGTTTGGATGGATGAAATGTTTACTCGTATTATTTTGTGAAGCCGGGCTTTTCCCGTTTGGATTGAAAATAAAGCTGTAAAAACCCAAAACATACTGTAAAACATTTCAAGAAACAGCACATAGCTGAAGTACTGAAGTTGAGATGGCTGCATATCCAATGTCAGTGTCTGTCAGCTTGTGATTGTGCAGGCTGTACTCCACCAATTACTGCAAAGTATATATTTGACTATATATATAAATGCAACACTGAGTTGATCAGGTTGTTAATGTATGTGTGCCTGTAGTTAAATGCCTCTTAATGAATTAGAATTCAAAGTGGTCCTTATTCCTTTGTGACATTCTCCACAGAGGGCAAAGTGGTTTGAGGAAGGAGAGAGGCTATTTTGCAGAAACAGAGAGGTTGATAAAGTTTCATATTCTGGGATTTTCTTTTTCTAATTTCTATCGCTTACATTTTATTTCCAGTTTATTTATTTATTATAGTTTAGCACAGCCTTTGACCTTTTCATTAACTGCTGTTCACTTTTAATATTTTTCTATTTTTTTTTGTTGTACATTTGCCTTCCATGTACAGTTGTGCTCATAAGTTACATACCCTGGCACAAATTGTGATTAGTATAGATAGTGGTTGGGTGAAGCTATTTACTGTAAAACAATTGTGTTTATTCTTTTTAAATCATGATGATAACAGAAACTACCCAAATGACCTGATCAAAAGTTTACATGGTGACTTTGGCCTGATAACATTCACACAAGTCGACAAAAACATGTTTGAATGGCAACTAAAGGTAACCATCCTCGCCTGTGGTGTGTTTGCTTGTAATCAGTGTGTGTGTATAAAAGGTCAGTGAGTTTCTGGGCTCCTGACAGACCCATGCACTGAAGTTTCTGTATTCTGAGTCATGGGAAAAGTAAAAGAATTGTCAAAGGATCTGTGGGAAAAGGTAATTGAACTGTATTAAACAATAAAGGCATATAAAAAATTATCCAAGGAATTGACAACACCAATCAGCAGTATTCAATCTGTAAAGAAGAAGTAGAAAATGAGAGATTCTGTTGAATCCAAACCAAGGATAGGTAGACCAACAAAAGTTTCAGCCACAACTGCCAGGAAAATTGTTTGAATTGCAAAAGAAAAAAAAACACAAATAACTTTATCTGAAATATGTGACTCTCTAAAAAAAAGTGGTATGTTTCAAGTGCACATTAAGGAGGTAGTGGGACAGAAGAAAATGGGCTGCATGGTCAAGAAAGCTATTACTACACAAATGCCACAAAGCATCCCGCTTACAATACGCCAAACAACACAGAGACAAACCTCAAAACTTCTGGAAAAAAGTAATTTGGTGTGATGAGACCAGAATTTAACTTTTTGGCCACAACCATAAACATTACATTTGGAGAGGAGTCAACAAGGCCAATGATGAAAGGTACATCATTCCTACTGTGAAACATGGAGGTGGATTGCTGACGTTTTGGGAATGTGTGAGATACAAAGGCACAAGAAAGTTGGTCAAAACTGATGGCAATATAAATGCAGCATGTTATCAGAAAATACTGGAGGTAAATTCTCAAGACACTTCATTCAGCTCTTCTAGGGATATACTAAGTCGGCCCTGGAACATCTCCCCAGGGAAGCATCAGGGACTCATCAACAACAAAGACCCAAGCCACCTCAGCTGGCTCCTCTCGATGTGGAGGAGCAGCAGCTCTACTTTGAGCTCCTGCCCAGCCACCCTGCGGAGATAAAGCCCATTACAGCTGCTTGTTTCCAAGATCTTTTTCTTTCTGACTTGGCCAATTGCTCATATCAACCTGCAAATCAAGATCTTCACCTTTTGGCTCAGTTCCTTTTTCACCAAAATCGACCATTACATCAACCTCATTGTCTGTCAATCTCCCTCCGTCTTTCTCATATTTGTGACCCCAAGATACTTGAAGTCCTCTACTTAAAGCAGAAAATCTCCTCCTGGAGAAGTCAAGCCTCCCTTTTTCAGCTAATTCTTATCCCAGTCACTTTACATTATCATCTGTAAAAAGCAGAGACTCCCTCCGACCCCTGGGCAGCACCTGAAATCCTGCCCATAAAAATATTGAACAGAATCACTGACAAAGGGCAGTTCTGCCGGAGTCCAACATGCACCTGGAACAGGTCTGACTTAATGCTGCCAATATGAACCAAGCACCTGCTTTGATTTGAATATATTGACTTTGTCTTAACATGAGCTCAGAAGTTAGACATTAAACAAAATAATAGTGAGCCTTATTCAGTTTTTCATTCATTGTCTTGTTATATGAAATGTAATGTTATGTTGTGTTATGATATGTAGTTTGACACCGCTACATATTAAAAGATATGTATTTGTCTATTTTATCTGCTGTTTGTAAATGCCATCTTGCTGTTCATAGCTGTCATTTATAAGAAACATAGCATGAATTTATATTGCACCAACAAAAGCATGCAAATTGTCCCATCTTTGGCCAAACTCTTGAGATTAATGACTCCTCTGACATATCACATTTCCCCAAAACGCCATTTGTATTTCAGTTTGAATAAACATCAGATTCAGTGGAGCCATGAGCCACGACAGGCACCGAATCATCCATCAAAACATTAAACCAAAGCAGTTACAGATAAAGTGGCACCGTGAGCACGACTGCAAGCATTGTGTGTTGACGCTGGAGTCCTACATCTGTGCACACACACTTCACAACACACTTATCAGTCAGGTGTCATGGCAGAACAGTGCAGAAACACGCTGATAGGGGACACAAATGGAAGCAGTACTTGTCAGCCAAGATGCATCCTGACACCGAAATATGCTCTGGAAATGATTAGATAAAAGGCCCAGGCCTCGTGGAGGAGGTGTGCTGGCGCCTGATAAAGAATTCAGATTTATGTAGCCTTCACCAAAAAAAGCTGATATAATGTTTGTTGAAAAATGGCAGAAGAGCTTTGGCTGTTGATGTACAGTATCAGGCCAGAGAGGAGCACGCACGACACATGGAGCGGTTAATACAAGGCCGGAAATGAAAACACTGCAGCACTTTGGCTTTGCTGTTGTGGTGATATTGCGGGATGTCAGTTCTAGCTCTTGAACTGGAGTCTGTCCTTGAATAATGACAATGGAAATCTGTCAGATCTGTTGAGGAAAGCAGAAAGAAGCCTTTCCAGATTGAAGGTAAGTGAGTAACTCCTGCATATTTCAAGAGCCATATGTTCCCACTGGAACTTTGCCTTTAGTGGGTCGGGAAGAGAAAAAGTCAGATAGGACCCAGTGGTGACTTGAAATAGGCATCTTTACTGCCTGGTACAAAGGAGTTAGTCTTTATAAAACTGTACAGGTTGTGGTTAATTCCTCTTAATGTATGGCTATCGAAGTCTTATGAATGGTGGAGGGGCTAACTTGAACAGTTACAGGGCAGAGGTTGTTATTTGGTGTTTTTTGTTTTTCAATTCTTGTTGCCATTTTATTGTAGTTTTTGCAATTTTACTTACTTAATTTTTTTTTTCAGTATTATAAAATGATATGCATAAGATTTATGCCATTTTTGACAAAAACTGAGCGTCACTGGACAATACAAAAACATGTAACTATTCGGTGTGTGAGCAGAACACTTCAGACGTCTTATGGGAGTTGATAGGGGAGAAGGAGTGACTTTCTGGGACTGTTGATGCGCTAATTCAAATTTAGTAAATCCCAAAAATTTAAAAGTTACATTTTCTGAAAAACGGCAATATATTAATACATCATTTGTGTAAATGATCATTGTGGACTGGCCTGTAATGTTATGATCCGTCCAAAGTTGGTAACACGGGGAGAACATACAGACTCTAAAAAAATACCATTACCAGTCCAGGGATCCAACCCTCAACCTTCAGTGCTGCAGGAGCGTCAACCACTCTGCTCCATTGATATTTTGCTTTTCATTACATTTGGCCAGTAAGACTAAACAAGTAGACATTAAAACCACTGTTATTATGTTTGATCCACAAAGTAACAGCCTTACAATATCAAATACAAAAATATAATGCCACATATTTTGTTACATTGTGCAACTCTACATAGTGTGCTGTTACATTTCAGGTATTTAGTTAAAAAAATAAATAAATAACGATTTTGATTTTGTAGTTGCTATAAAATAGAGTGAATATTGTTTATATGAATATAATTGCCCTACAGTCAGAAGATTTAGGGTCCAATATTACTGCGGGGGCGAAAGGCTCATAGTCAGGGACACTTGGCTGATTTCTTCCACCTGACTCAGGTGTGGACGAACCACCAGGCACCGCTGTGGGCGTTCTGGGGGTTTCTGTGCAAGATGGACTGAGGCCTGATAACATTCATGTATTTGAAGACATCCAAGCAGTGTGGTATTTGAAAATAATATATAAAAATATAGTATAGATACATTAATAATGTATCTAAAATGTATTAATAATTCATTTTTCTAGTCTAAATTAAAACGTAAAATAGGAATACAGTATATTTTATACATTATTTAACTATACATTAAAATGTATATTGTATTAGGCTATATGTTATTTTTAAAAATAATTAATAAATAACTGGTATATTTTACAAAAATAGTGCTAACTGGACCTGGTTCTATAGCATCTCTGGAGCCTTTAGTGAGTCCCCCTCTTTCTCATCTCAGGCCCGTGCGCACACATCCACCATCACAGCAGGCCACGAAATGCTGCGTCGACCACAAAAACAGCACAGACTTTTCAAACATTCACGGAAGAAGCAAGCCATGTTTGGACTGTACTGAGCTGAGCAGTGTGTGCAGTTACTGAGCGTTTACCCGCTGGAGTGTGTACATTAGAGCTGTCCTGGATACGTGTAGAGACTGAGGGACAAACAGGAAAGTAAGTAGCTGCCAAACTGTTGTCCTTGTATTTAGTCTACTTTCATAGTGGACTGATTTATCAAAAGATGGAGCAAATGAACACTGTTTAACCGTGTGACGAACATAACGATTGTTTTTATGCAAAGACAATAGCATCTCACAGAGCAGATTGTGTGTCCTCATGTCCATCCAGAAGAAGAACGTGTTCGGCTATACTCACCTTTACATACCTGCTCCATGCACAGACTGCTTCCTGCAGTGGATCCTCAATTGAATGCTACAAGGTTTTGTCTGTTTGTCCTATAATTTATTATCTATTCATCTATCCATGTGCTGCTTTGCTTAATGGACTGGCCTGTTTCACTCCTATACGCCGTTATTGCACTTACTTTATTTAAGGTAAAACACAAGCGGGACAAGTCCATCCTCCATTTATATTCTATTTAAGGCGCGTTTATTTAGATCATTGTTCAGACATGACACAAATTAGTGAGTATATTAATAACTGCTGTTGTTTGTGAAATATGTTATTTGTCATTGTGTAAATATATGGCCCTTGAGTTCACAAGTTAAATTAGTCATTAAAACATCTAAAATGACCTAATATCACTGTGCTTTCACCTCTGGCATATGCAACGTGACCTGTCAAACTAAAAAAAACGCTCTGCCCGACTTTGCCATATCCAGCCTTTCAGTAAACAAAGAGCCAGCTCTTGACACTCCCTGAAAATGTGTGTGCCATCTTGTTATCACATTGTATTTCACATCATGAAAATCTAGCCCATTGTATCCCATTCCTTCTGCTTTGCAACACATTCATAAAAAAGAACAAAAATAGTCTGGATGTTTGGGTGTTTGTTAGCTCAGTAGGTTTGATTTGTTAACAGTGACTAATTTTATTGAAGGCACATGTTTGAGGTAAATAAGCAACAATTCTTCATTACTGCTTTTGTTACAACAAATGCACCTATGTCTGCAAAAAATAAATTGGGGTATGAAGACTGAAAAAAAATATAAATGTTTCCATACTCTTTATTCCAGTTTTTTTCCATTCAAATCCTTTAGAAACATGCATTAAAAAACAAGAGTCTCCTCAAAAGCAAAAAAAAAATCAGAATGGCCTCAGTCCCGCACTAATATATAAGCAGATGCTTTTCACATGAAACAGCCAGCTCAGCAGCTCAGCAGCTCCGGGGGTTGGGTTCACAAGCCCTTGAATGCAGCATCACGTAATTCTGCTCCATATTTCAGTGTTACTTGAGCAGAACTGCACCGGAGGCGTGGTGCCACAGAAGCCTCTGGTGGTTTCAAACTGCATCAGTGACAATAACCACCACAACTAAAACTTGTAAAATGATGCAATATGTCGAGACCAAAGGATTCCCGTCGGCTTTTATTGAGATTTGTGGACTGATGTGTGCCTTTTGAAAAGTGGCCGTTGATTCATCTGTCACTTCACTGGGACGACCATCAGAGAAAGATGTTCGAATTTGTCCATTCATCAATCCTAATATGACTGCTCCCCACAGAGCGTTTCTACACTGCGCCTCGCTCCTTTAAATGTGTCCCACTGTTTACTGCTCACAGCGCTGTGAAGAAATAAACTGTACTCTGGACGATTGTCTGCTGTAAACTCAGTTTGTTTGAATTCAAGGCAATAATTGCTTAATATTTTACCTTGCTGAATTACTCTGCATAAGGGTACATATTTATTTTTATTGAACAACAATGTCTTATTGTCCTTGACCATGCTCCACACTCATGAAAGCATTGTGACTTATTTCTGGCATCAAAAAGTCAAACAAAATCAAAGCAAACAAATAATTAATTACATGCACTCAAAGATGCACGTAAAAAAATAATATTTTATTTCATTTTACATTGAAGTTGATCTTGAAAAAACAAACATTGACTTAAAATGATAGGATTGAATAACAACATTAACAAAGAAAAAAAAAATCTACCAAAAATGTTCTAATTTTAGTTTTGGCATTTATAAAAACATTTTGAAAGGAAATGTTTCAATGCCAATACTTTATTCAGTGCCAAAGTTTCACTGGCACTCATCTTGCTCCATATTTGGACAAATGGCTTTTCTCTATAATAATAATAATCTTTATTTTTATATAGTGCTTTTCCACCTACTGTAGTAGGTACTCAAAGAGCTTTACATTCATTAAACTATTACCAGTGTTACAGAACTTCACTGGAGGCAATGTAGGTTAAGTGTCTTGCCCAAGGAAACAATGACAGTATGCGGGGGAGAGCGAGAGGTTATGGGATGTTTCGAGCGAGGATCGAGCCGCCCACCTGCCGGTCGAAGGACGGCCGCTCTACCCACTGAGCTATACTGCCTCTAAAGATCCAAACATCTGTAGAACATTCATTTGCAGTTTTAACGACCCTTCACTTTTGTTCATGCCAAACCCAATATCTGCACATTCTGTGATCTCTCTGATAATTTGTGAGTCATGCCTCTGAGTGTTTTACCATGTTCAAAAGTGAAACCAATTATGTGCCATTAAAAGGGCACAAAAGTAAGAATGGGAACAGGATGGATGGCTTGTGGCAGCTAATGATTATAGTTATAAATCTCCAGAGAGTGAAGATGGAGGTGGTGAGTCTGACCCTGCCTGGTCTCCTGAGCACTGCTGTACAGATAGCTAAACTTCAATACATACCATGTGATCCGTGAAGGGCACGCACCAGTCCAACTTCATAAACAGAAAAAGTGCTGTACCCATGCATCTGGTCAGCAGATAAGTGAAGAGTAGGCCCTTAATCATAGTTATAATTTGCAAGTATGAAAAGTTAGTCAAGACAAAACAATTACTGTACTGTACTTAATGTGAAGCAAAGGTTTGAGTGAAAGCATCTGGACTTCGTTTTCAAAGTGAAGACGTTTTGTTTCTATTCCAAGAGATTTTGTCTATTCTCCCAGAATTGACAAAGTCTCTTGAGAACCTTCACTGAGAACCTTCACAGATATACTTAATGTGACATTTAAGGGTTGCATTGATCTGTTCTTGTTTCTTGCTTAAAGTAGCACCGCATATCTTTTACCCCAAAAATATGTTTAGAAACAATATTGTGGACACTGACAGGATAGTTGCACAGAGAGGGATCTGCTCCCTCTACCGGTTTAAAGTTCATGCAGGATACATTTATCTAATGCAATACACAATACACTGGCACTAGACAGTGTTTAGAACTTGGGAATATGTGCTTATATCAAGGCCATGTCCCGGCGTAGTAATGAAATCTCTGTCTGAATTGTTCTGTTTTTTATTAGTTTTAGGTTAATACGCTTGTAAGTTACTCTCACAAGCTTGTACTTAGGTATAATCAGCGTTCTGCTTAGTGTCAAGCAATCTCTTTCTATATACAAAATGAGCTGTGTCTGAAAACACTCCTTACCCCTCACTGCATGCGGAATGGCTCCGCTCCGCTGCGGAACGCACAGCCTCCCCCACTGGATGCAATTCAAAAGCACTGCGCTGCAGAGCCCATGAGCTGCTCAGAATAAAGCATGATAAAAGCCATTGCTAAAGACTTGTCCGGACACTCGTTACATTGGGCACAAAAAAGCTTTGTTTCTGCAGATCTTATTGCATATATATATATATATATATATATATATACACACAGACGCCCGGACTTGTCTTTTGTTTTCACATACCCCTCACCTTGCACATACATTTATATTTATTCATTTAGCAGACGCTTTTATCCAAAGTGACTCACATGAAGCTTCCATTCACCAGTGTTACATTTTACATTTCAATTTTAGTAAGGTGGGTTAAGTGTCTTAGCCTGGTTCTACCAGACTCTCGTACATTTCATTTGTACAGAGAGTCTGGCCTCGCTCCATTGACAAGCGTTTACTTCCTTGTATGCGGGAACTCTGTTGAAGTTTAAAACTATTGGATCTGCCCAGAGTCACTCAGGATCTGCCATAGCCAATCGCTAACGTGTGGTCGTGACGTATGTCATGCGCCGAAACCGACTGGAAACAACAAGTCACTCCCTCTGTTCGCTGATTGGTCCTACAAAAAATTGATTTCTGGAAACCTAAGAATATACAGCGATCCCAGACTAAGTACTAAAGCGAAATGAAATTGAGCGGAAGTACGTAGGAGGGCGGAGCCAGGCTATAAGTGTCTAGCCCAAGGACACAACGACAGTATGAACTGTGGAGAGAGCGGGAATCAAACTGTCTACCTTCTGGTTAAAGGACAACCGTAAGGCCACTGCTCACACCTTAATGTAATATTTGTTAACCTTTAGTTGGGTTTTAATTAAATTAAATATACTTTTTGAGCACATTAGATTGGTCTGGTCTCCCTTGTTTGTTGTGACTTTGAGCCAGTCCTAACAGTATTCTGTGTCATGGGGAATGCAAAAGAATTGTCGAAGCTGAAAGAAAAGGTAATTGAACTGTATAATACAAGAAAGGGAAATAAAAAGAATCCAAGAAACTGAGATTGACAATCAACAGTGTTCAAACTGTAAATAAGAAGAGGAAAATGAAACGGTCAGGTAGGCCAACAAACATTTCAGCCACAACTACCAAAATCATTGTTTGGGATGCAAAGAAAAATCCACAAATAACTTCAGCTGAAATACAGAACTCTCTGAAAAAAGGTGGTGTGGCTGTTTCTAGATACACAATAAGGAGACACTTGAAGAAAAATGGGCTGCATGGTCGAGTCTCCAGAAGAAAGCCATTACTACGCACATGCCACATAGCATCCCACTTACAATATGGCACAAAGACAAGCCTCAAATTACTAATGCAATTGAACATCCAGCCATTCAAACTAAGGTAAGCTGACTATGACGATTTCACACTGTAGTTATGTGGCCATTGAAACCTCTATAAAAATGTCTATATAAAATTTTTATTGGTTTAAATGAGTAAAAAAGATATCAACAAATCACATAAGCATAGTTCAGTCATTGTTCAGTCATTGTACTTTGATGTATTGTTGAAAGACCTTAAGTGCACCACTTTTGACTTCACTAGACATTCAGGCACCAATACAAAATGGTATAATCTCAAAAGAGTGCACTATAGAGTGACTAGGGAATGTTTTTGAACAAAGTAATGGAGAAATAGCTGCCTACATACAGTTACACATCAATTGAAACATAGATGTAAGTATTGATATTTGAATGTTCCCGCAGAATTTGTCACACGCCACAAGAGTTTATCAGTGTCTTTAAAGAGCGTCTGATCCCCACAGGGCCACACTCAGTCGGCACGATCCCAATCAGCCATCACATCGAACTCCTTGTTCTCAGTCATGCCGATTGTGTGCTCTGCATTAACGATCAGTCTGCAGAGAACAGACAACAATAAAAATGTTTATAAAGGTTCATAGAATCAAGGCTCCTCTGTGATTCACCAGACCTAAGCATTTATGTAGTCTGCTTTTTAACGACTCTTTTAACAATCATGCCAAAAACTATATCTTCACCTTCTGTGATCTCTCTAATAATTTGTGAGTAATGCCTCGGAGTGTTTTCCATGGTAAACCAATTATGTGCCATTAAAGAGCACAAAAGACAGAAAGATTTGAAGATGGATGGCTTGTGGCAGCTAATTATTAGAGGTGTATATCTCCAGAAAGTGCAGATGGAGGTGGAGAGTGTGACCCTGCCCAGTCTCCTGAGGACTGCTGTACAGTGTATTTTTTGTTACCCATATGAATATATAAACATGCTAATCTAACCAGAGGAAAAAGCAGCCAACGCTAAAAAAAACATATTCATCTTTAAAGCTTTGACTACTACAAGTTCTGTTTGTTAAGAACCACACTTTCTCTTAATCTCAATGAAAATCCACTGAACTATATAAAATTAAATTGACTTGAAAAAGTTAAGTGAACCTAAAAATGTCAAGCAAATGTGCTTAGTTATTTTGTTGAACTTACTACTGCTGTCAAAGCTAATAAAAAATGAATTGGAATTTCCGTTACATGAAGTAGGATGTTGACTTAGTTGTGCATCTAATGTTTATATAAATATAGAGTAAAAATGTATTCATTAATTTAAAAAAAAATTAAAAGCTAATAAGAACAACATTCATAATGTCAATCTGCTAAATGCTACTTGTACTAAGCTGCAGTATATTATAAAAAAAGTGTAAGGACATTGTCAGTAAAATTATGGTATTATTGTATTATTGGGTTCATAAGATTTTGACATCCCATATATATACTGTATAAACACAGTTACACTATATATATCCTATTATAAAAGTATTCTATTAGATTATTAATACAAGCCCAAATTTAATAAAAAAAACTAACAAAAACAACTGTAATCATGTGGCATTAAACATAATGAGTTATAAATTACACTTTTGGTTATCACATGAGAGCTCATCATGTACAACAGTTTGTATAAAGTTGATATATAGGCATATGAATAAATACCATACCATGTTCTGTGTAATAAAAGCAAATCAGAAAATACTAATTTAATAACTCCACATCGTTTTTTGATACCTCAGTACTTATATGTGTTAAAAAAAACAACATTTGTAAATGTGGGCTTATATTTCTAATGATATGCTATCACAAATATGCCACAAACAATTGAGATAATCTTTTTATAAGAATGTATATATGTTTTGTTTGTTCATAACATATACTGTTAGCAACAGAATAAGTCTCTCAAGGAAACGTGGAGTCATTGGTAAATAAAGGAGCTTAAGAACAGCCAACCTACTCATATTGTACAGATGAGAAGTGGCATTCTTGTCAGATATAAACAGAGCGTTATCATAAAAAGCCTATACATTTTGACACTTTAATACCCTGACCAATGTGTGCTTTTAAAGACACAAGACAGGCCCTGGGCATCACACAGCAAGTGACACTCAAGTGTGCATGATAAATAAATAAATAAAATAAAAAACTCTTGTCTTCTTCTTCTGCTTCAACGCCGACTGACTCAGAGCTGCTCAGAAACAATGCTCCCAAAACAACACAGTCTTCTTTTACATCTCGTCATCATCGGCGTGGGGTGGCACCCAGCCTTTGTTTACTGTGTTATACATCTCACACTGGAGCGTCAAAAACAAAAATGCCTAATGACTCATCAGAGTGAGAACAAGAGTCATGTTTACTGGGACTTAACAATTAATGGGCTGTCAATTACAGCTTTGAGTGTGACAAGTGAACTCCTCAATGTGGACTGACAGAACAGAGGAGTGGCTTAAAAGAGGCTCACACAAATTCGAGGACTGTTCAAAACAACAAGCACTAATCCAGTCCATAATACAGAGCCAATTCACTGACATTAGATAAGGTGTAAATGAAGTGTGCAGTACAGTTTTACAGTTTTATTGTGAACAGATAACAAGACTGAATTGTTGCTTTGCAAAATTAAATGAATAAAATTAGTGTCCGCATAGGGAAAATTGGGCAGGGGACCATCTCCAGATCTTGGTCATGTGAACTGACTGAAGGATTATCTTATAGTGTGCATGATTTTTCAAGATTGGTGTGAGGGAACCAGACTTTCCCACATAAAACCCACTCAGACACAAAGAGAGCATGCAAAGTTCTGCCAGAATGGCCCATGTTGACCCGGTAACTGTAACCACTTTGCCACTGCCGTCTGTTCTTGAAACCTGGTGCAATATACACAGTTATGTTGCACAGCTACAGTAATTCAGAAATGATATAGTTGAATTATACTGTCTGTTGTTTTGTAGCTTGTTAAATTGATTTTTTTTTTCATTGGTGGAAAATTACTTTTAGTAAGACTATGAAGCCTCAATATCAAGACCAGGTCAGGTGAAGCACAACCTCAAATCACTGCTTGTCATCAGACCACTGGCCTAAATCTGTCACTGTCACACCCATACTGTATTATTTGTCTGCAAACGTCCCCTCTCCACCTAACATTTGCATTTTAAACTGAAGATCAGAGTTGAAAGCGGACCATCTCTAAGAAGGTTCTAAGTGGGATTTATCATATTGTCATCTATTGTCACTCTATTGTCTTATGTCTCATTATTGTGTTTTTGTGTTACCTGCTTAGAAACTGCTGATGCAAATTAGTATTGTTGCTATAATCCAGCATAGTTTATTCCGTCTATTCATGTTTGAATAGATGTTCACTAATGTGCACAGTCCCTATCAAATAAATGAATCAATAAAATAAAAAAATAAAGCATTCTTAGGCAGCGTGATTCATTGTTGAGGGGGTGATACAGTCCAGGCCACACCATACAGTTGAGACAGATGAGCTACTTTGCTACAGAGACAAAGGCTGCTTGCTTAAAGCTTATAATTTAAAGTGTGAAGTGTGTTTGGGGTTGATGCAGAGCCCATTCTTTCATTATGTGTTATTTTTAAAAGAAAATAATTTGTGTTGTGAAAAGTGTTCTTTTCAGGGCTAAGGCATGCATAAGTGCTTTAACGGATTTGATCATTTTTTTCAGTAAAAAAAAAACATTTATGAATAATAATAAGTAGTTTAGCAATGTTGTTACACCGGAGGCCCATTCCTGGCACAAACCCTCTCCATTTTCCCGGGCTTGGGACCGGCACAGACTGGGATTGTGGCTGGAGTTTCTCCTCAGGGGAACCCCCAGTCCCCTACACTAAGGTTGGGTGCACTAACCAATTTACCACAGAGAAGCTAAAAAAACAATATAGTAGTGAGTGTTAATTAAACCCAACAAAGTGTTCTGGACTTTAACTTGAATACATTTTCACAACTCACTATAATTTTTTATTGAATGACACTGCTGTAGGGGGGTTACATGTAGAGGTTTGTATAGGAATTTATTGGCCAGCAACATTAGCATAATAAGTAGCCATCATATTTTATTGTGGGCGTCAGCGCCTTTAGGAATAAAGGCTTCTCACAGAAATAATCCTGATTGAATTTCCAAAGCTTCATAAGAGCCACTAGAATAATGTAAGATCCACGTGGTGTAGAATATAAAACATGAGCCTGCTCTTCACCCCGCACCAACGCTGGACCTTTAATTACTTTCCCATTTGTAGGAGCCACCCAAGGTTCTGTTTATTGTGGGCTACTTCATTACTGTCATGTCGACAACGCGGTTGCCATGGAGTGACCATTACTCAATGCCCTTTGAATTTCAATTATAATCCAGCCTCAAAATTGTGCCGCACGCGGCTCAACTGCACCAATATCATATGTTCAGAGCACAAACCCCGCCCCTGAAAGTCTTATCTATAATCATATCTCTACTACAGACACAATTTCTTTTGATGGCATAAAAACACTAGAGGGATGGAAATAGTCACCTATTCCTTTAGCAGTTTTTTTATGAATACAAATGTGCTGCTGCATAGACCTAACCGCAACACACATCCCTGCTGCAAACTAAAGGATCCAAGGAATAGTTTAGTTTTTTCTTAATGTGGCCCTATATTATTATTATTATTATTATTATTAATATTATTATTATTATTATTATTATTATTATTATTATTATTATTATTATTATTATTATTATTATTATTATTATTATTGTTGTTATTGTTGTTGTTGTGTACAGTTAGTTTCTTTATAGCCATTGTACAATAATATATAGTGACATTTAGGGGCTAAAGTCATGACACAGGCTTGGCCATATTATCAATTAAATTATATACTTTTCACACATGCATTAAAGATACACTCAATGCCAACAGATGCAAGTAGATTAAGACAAAATAACTAAAAATCACCACTTATACTGAGGTATTAAAAGAAAGAATATGAATAAATAGATCATAAATAGTAATGCACATAACTAAAACTAACATATACAGTGCTGCTTTTTTTTTTTTACATTTACATTTACATTTATTCATTTAGCTGACGCTTTTATCCAAAACGACTTACATTGTTCTACAGTAATTACCAGTGTTACAGTCACTGGAGGCAAGGTGGGTTAAGTGTCTTGCCCAAGGACACAACGACAGTATGAACTGTGGGGAGAGTAGGAATCGAACCAACTACCTTCGGGTTGAAAGACGACCGCTCTACCCACTGAGCTTTAATTTATGACATAAATTTACGCAATAAGCAACGCTACAGAGCTTAAACTATATGTCCTCCTGAAAATAGGGTTTAATTTTGCACCAATAAAAGCACTGAACAAATTAATGACACAAATTGAAGGATTCTTTAGAAAACCAACACTCGTCACCTTATCATGAGAAAGTGCAATCAAAGTAGCTCCAAAGTTTATATTTCTGACAGAATCCCTCTGTTTAGGCTCAAGTGTCTCTAAAGAGGAACACAGGTAAACCCCCAGACACCAAGCCAATCAAATAAACATTAACAGTCTTTCTTTCCACTCAAAAGCCACAGTTACATAATCAATAATTAATAGATGAGATAAGATGAGATACTGTGAAAACAATACTGCCCACATGCCTGAGCACTGACCAACACAAGATGTCTCTCATCAGTGTGAATAAAGCTACTCCTGTTCTGCTTGAGTCCATACTCTGGGGAAAGAAAGCAATCCCCATCTCCTTTCGAGCTTGTAGCAGGTAATAGCCAGGTTTACTCAGGTTAATGAACAAGCTTTATCCACTTGTTTAGAGCCACTGTACTTTCTATTCTCTGCACCAGAATCAATATTAGCTGTAAACAATAAAATACAGACAAGAGGTCGACTGTTTTAAAATATACTCACACTATGCTACAATCCTATTTTTGAAGTTATAGAAACCTTGTTCAGAAAGTGTGTTTTCACTGGCCACATTTTCAGACAGACAGAACACAGAGCTTATGACACTGCTCCTGCTTTTCCAAACAAAGAGTGTGCTGACAATTACCACTTGTAGATAATACTGTAAGTTGCCCTGCGTAGGCCATTTACAAAATCTTTTAACGTCACTCATAGGTTGACTCTGATGTAATTACACAGATATTTATATTTTACGACACAGCACTCCTCACGCTTTTACCACTTTGAGCCAAAGTGCTAAACTCCAAAATATTTACACATGGCCCCCAGCTCCATCATGTGAGGCTTCTGCAGCGCGGGCCTATAAATAAAGCCACAGTTCATTTGGATAACGACGGAGCGCTCCCTCAATACCAATCAAAGTAAATGGCCTCAGAGCCCTGCCTCATTTAAAAAAAGGAAATATTTGCACTTCACACTTATTTGGCTTTATTTACTCTCTCATTCGTTCGCCGTAGCTGCTCTTCCATCACCAGAGCATTCACTAATTCCTGATGATAAGATGCCCTCCTCTTACTCATTATCATTGCAAACCGTTTGCATGCCATCAATGTAGAAATTGACATTACCTTCAATAGTCAGCATCAATTCCCACGGGCCTCTAGTCGATCTCCACTCTACAAATGTTCTTGACGAAGTTTGCCGACATACAGAACAGGCAGCCCTGCGTTATAACCCTTTGTGTTGACATATTAAAGCAGAGACAACATTGTCTTTCATACTGAGCACCCATTCTCGTTGTAAGAAAGAATTGATTGGATGTTAATGATCGGTGGAATGATTTTAACTCTGCAAATGTGATGGATGAGAACAGAGGACACATATACTTCTGTGATGAATGAAATCACAAGTCAAGTAAGTGTCGCTGAATTGTCTTTTCAGGAGAACACACCACAGAGAAGAAGAAAAACAGGTTGCAACATTCTTATAAAAAAAACTGTCAGTGAACAGAAAAATGCTAATAGTCGCATTGCTAATTAAATTCATTCTTCACGGCATAATACTGACAAGCAGATTTCTCAATGGGAGCTATTTGGGTTGCAGATGATTTTTTTTTTTTTTTTTATTGAGCTAGACATCTCTGACGCAGCTATAATCCTATTGGAATCATAGTTTTCTGCTTGAATAAACCTTCAAGAAAACAAAACTGACAATACACTCCTTGCAGCTTCCCAATATATCAATATCAAAATACAGTTCTTTTCTACATCAAGGTCTTAGACTGGCTCACATCTGAAATCTGCAGAGAAGCAAAGGGGTCTTCACATACAAGAGCATTCTGTCAACATAAAAGTCTATTTCTAGTTTGTTTTTAAATATTATGAAGCAAAGTGTGCATTTTAATTTAGTATCTGGAATTAAAAAGAGAAGAAAGGGTCTTTTATAATGGTTGGACTGATCAGCTATTAACGCGTTAAAAATGAGCATGAAGAGCATAAAAGGTTTATACATTTTTATAATATTCATATTTCAAAAATTAGCTTGTATCACAATAATGTCAAAATAAATGGTTTAAGAGCTTTAAAACAAACTTGCGAACCCAAATCTCAAAGTAAGTAGCACAAATGGAAGTTAGTCCTGAGAATATAGTTCAACATTGACTTAATTTGAAACAGTGGAGCAACAGACACACAACAGGATGAATGCTAAACAGAACAGCATGAACCATCCCCTGCACTGGGCTTTTGAACAACAGAGAGCAGCCTGTGGACGTCTGAGAGCAGTGAGCTGCAGGACAGAACGCCACAGGAACCAACTGTACAATCAATCAGTCTGTGGAAGATTAGGTCTGAATCTATTTATTTTTGTTTTTATTTTCTTTGATGAGACCTAACATTTAAATTAACTTAATCTAACTATTAACATTTTTAAACCCAATGTATTAACAAGGTATTTTTTCTCCGACAGTTCAGCACCAAGCATGTAGAGTCTGAGAATAAGTGATTCTTTGTTCACTTAAAGTCATGTTCCACTTGTATGGAACAATAATATTGAATGACACATGGACCAACCTATGAACATCCCAAAAACAGGAAGTGAGTGACATGGTGCAATGCTAAAAAATGACATGAAGACTAGGGGTGGCGATTACATCGCTCATTGCAATTATTAAGGAAATTGTATTAATTTGCTGAATACTCTCACTCCTGCTCCAGTTTATATGCTTATCCACATTCACTTGTTGTAGCTGTATCTCCTATTGGTGTCAGGCTAATCCAAACAAGAGAAAGACATCACTTTGTACTACATCTACTGTTCAGGGACACTCTGTTCTGTGCACTTAGTGCCATCCACATAAACTCAATTCCATCTATGACTGACACGTCAGCTCATTACACGTCAATCCACGGCCCTGGAGCTGAGAGGCGGTCTTAATGTACACCTATAAAAACCTCATGTACTGTAAACTTATTAAGCAAATCTTCATGTATAATTGTTGCATGTTTGATTTGTTTTCCATTTCGAAATTTACCATGTAAAGCCTTCATCGTCTCATTTGTGATCCAAAATATAACAATTATTTTAATAGCGATGAAAACAGTAAAGATTAAAAGATTTTATCATTGGGACCATTGTTCATCGAGATTATTGCCAGCTGTTTGTTTTTTTCTCACCATAATGTCATTTAGACACATTTGTTAAACAAATAATCCTGTTCTTAAGATCATCAGCTGGCTCCCCATTAACATTTGTCCACTTGCTCGGGGCAGTCCTTAGTTTTCTCTAAACATCCCAATTATAAAGTATCTACTGACGTAGCCGAAGCTGAAGTCTGATGTCTAAATGAAAGAGGCTAAAGCAGAACAGACTATTGCTAAAGTAATTTTTTTAAGAATTGCCTAAATGATTTAATAGGTGAAATTTGAACTAGTTTTAGAGTTAAAAAGACTATAAAGTAACATTTTTGGACAAGTAGATATTGTGGGCATGTTGCCCAGTGATTAAGTGCCATAAAATGCTGTATGTTATTTTTACGTTCAACAAAGTGCCCTAAAAATGGTTGTTTAACCAAAAAAAGCTCTGTAAAGTGATTCCAGTATGTTTTAATGACATTTCCAAACTGTAAGCATGAATTCATAATTATTATGATAATATGGTTAATCACAATTAATATGGCCAGGATAATTGTGATACAAAATTCTAATATCGTCTCATGCCTAATGACGACACATTTCAAACAGAAGAAACAGTAATAGTTGAGATAAAGCTTGGGGTAAGTTTTTAGTCTAAATGTCTAATTTGGAGCTGTTGAAGAAGCACATGATGACTTTTGTGCAGAAACAAACGGCAATGGCACGGAATTTATATAGCGTTTTTCCACCTACTAGGCACTCAAAGCCCTTTACATCAAGCCTCCATTCATCCATTCACTCACACACTCACGCACCAGTCACAGACACTGGAGGAAAGGTGGGTCTTTCAGTATGAACTGGGGAGAGAGGGATTCGAACCGCCAACCTTCATGTTATAGGACAACCGCTCTACCATCCTATGCTAAAAATCTCATGGCCAAGTAGGGCTGGACAATATATCGAATATACTCCATATATCGCGGCTTGTAGTCCGTGCGATGTAGAAAAATTTATATATCGTGAAACTTTTTTTTGACATTTTTTTCCCTTTGTTTTTTCCCCCTCTTGTCCTGTCCAGCATCGAAGTGCAACCATAATGATCACCTTGATAACCTAAGTTAAGAAGCTTATTTTATTTTATTTTTGATGCTTGTTTGTAGATTAACTTTTACATACTCACGGTCTTTCCCTCTCACAGAGAGACAAAACAAACGCACATAGTTACAAAGCGTCAACGTGTCAGTGGGAGTGTCAGGCCGGGGCAGTAGAAGCCTCTACAGTAGAATTCTCTACACCTACACTCGATTTGGTAAACGTGAAAATGACAAATAAAAAACACACCTGTGAGGAAGCTTTGGCATTTGTAATGGCTGACTCTGATTCTGAGGGAGAACATCTACCCTTTACAGTCTTTTCAGCCGAGTCAAAGTGAGAATGGACGAGAGTGAGAGTGCATGTGTGACTTGACAGAAACGGCGCTGCTCGTGCCTCTCTCTGTAGCTACATAAAGCACACTCCGTTTTTCCCACACTTTGCCCAACATTCGTGAAAGAAATGGGAGGAAACTAGTCACTCTGGCCGCAGTAGTGAAGGAGAGGTTGGGAAGGGAAACCGTATGTTGATAGCACCTGCTGCCTAACCTTTAGCACAGGTGGTTAGTAGCCGGGGCAGGTGTTCTCGCAGTGGCCGCGGTAGTGACAGGGAGTAGGCTACACTTCGGGAATAATGCGGCCTCCAGTGACAGCCGTGTTGGAGACATACGTGTTGTCCATACTGACACTTAACGCAGTCGAGGAGAGGCAGGGGTAAACATAGTCAGCACAAATGCACTAATCAAAGCAGCGATAGTAATAAAAGTGATGGCTATGTGCTGTGCCTTATGAGAGGTCCCACATAAGGCACTAAAACCAACTAACTATGCCATTTGGATAAGAACAGATAAAGCTAATGCAACCAAACACATACGACATGTGTACATTTCTCAGATCTATTTTTATACCATATTAATATATACTATTTTACTATAGTTATGGTATATTAGAAGTTGTAGTTGTAGTTTGCTAATGTTGCTTTACAAGTTACTGTTATTAATAATTTTATTTCAGAAAAAGACAGAAAAAACTATTATAATATATATATAATATCAAATAATTCTAATCAAAGTAATAAAAAAAAAAAACTCTTTTCCCCTCTTTAAAATATTTTAATCTAGTGTTCTTTTTTATACAGTTTATAAAAAAAACACTAGATTAATAAAAAGAATAAAAATAAAATAAGTGTTAGATTAGTCAACAGAAAAAATAATTGTTAATGTAGACATATAGAATCATCATACTGGTGTGATTGAATGCATCAAAGTTTTAATTCAAGGCGAAGGCAAAATATTGAGATATATATTGCGTATCGTGACATGGCCTAAAAATATCACAGTATTTACAAAAGGCCATATTGCCCAGCCCTATGGCCAAGTTTGAGTTTGATTTTTTTTTTCTTTTATAATTTATAAGCAAATATGACACAGTTTACCTGTTATGCACGTGTTAAAGCAGTAAAACTATAATTGTGCTGCACACTGTAGTTGTTTACTGATTAGCTCTGAAGCTGGCAGCAGACTGACTTTTTTGCTGTGCTCTTCACATTCATTACTGTCTCAAAGCAGAGCCAGAACCACAAAAACATAAATAAGTGTTGTGGAAACTGGTCAGAAACATCTCATCTCTCCAGCATTTGTATATTACTACTACAAAATGAAATTTAATCTTTTACTGTATACTTCCTGAGATGAGGCTAATGTAATAAATATAGACCAAGGTTTCAGTCGATTTACACAGTGTCCATATCCAAGCAGCTGTTGAGATAAAGGCATGCGTCTCCTGCTCCAAGTCTCACTCTGTAGTTGAGCTAATTGCTGTCCAAAACACTCATAAATATGTGATGTGCTGAGGATCCCACCCCGTATCTACAGCTTCTAAAAAGAGTCAGAGTCAAGGTAAGGAACATCAAAGATAGTGTCGGGGAAATGTGTCAAATGCTTTTCAGGAAGAGCATTGAAAGGAGAGACTCCGGAGCGTGAGAGAGGCGGGTGTGTTTGATGTAGCAGGAGGTGTATGCAGAACAGAAGCAGCACTGCAGTCACTGGCGTCTCAACCCTGACCCAGCACTGCGCTCATATCTCATGGGACTTATGTCAATGAAGCCTTGTGTTCTACCTAAGCACCCATTGATTTCTCCAATGACACATCACCTCTCCATCTATTCTGTGGCCCGGGATAGCCTCTCCATTCATTAAAGGCGGCTCCTTCTTAATGAAGCTTTTATGCAAATCGCCAATGCAGCCAAAGTGGTTAATTCAATGTGTGCAATATCAATATCAGGTTTAATAGGTTTTAAAAGAAACCATACATTGTTTTGACCTTAAACAGAATCAGGAGAAGATTGGCCAATCGCTCAATGCCGAGATTATGAGGTTTTTGCATGTAAAGCTAAATTACGGGACCATTCTCTGTCAAAGAAGAATTTGGACAGTCAAATGATGAAAACATGAAAAAAGGACAGAGTCTATGTAGTCTCTGCAGTTAGACCCCCTTCATCAATTCTACTCTATTATCCGTTTCTGCAGCTCAACATCTCAATAATAGTTGCCTCAAAGGGCTTTACAGACAGTACAAGACAACACCCTTGTCCTTAGAGCAGTGGTTCTCAACTGCATCTTTGGAACCACTATTTTTCCATATTATTTAGTTAGGTCTCACTTTTAACAGAACAGAGGTGAAGTTATTTTCTATTTGAAGTTCTGTTGGGGGTCGCAGGTGACTCAGGGCTGACGATTTGAACTAGATAGTGACAGACAACCATTCACTCTCACATTCACACACCAGGGGACACTTTAGAGTTGCCAAATGCATACACTACATGCATATGCAAGTTACTTTCATGAATGAAGACCTATTTTGATATTCTCTGTATCTTCTGTGTAAGTATAGATTAATCCATAACATACTGTTTTTACACTTTACAATCTTGTGGACAACTAAACTGAACCTGAATACATTTTCCAAGGGTCCCCAACATAACCTGGGGGCCCTCTGACACTGAATTTGCACACAGATGTCCCCAGTAGGCATGGGGTTGTATGACATTCTGTTAGTAAGAGGAAAAATATCCTAGTATGATGGTATCTATTTATCTTATCATGTTTTGGTTATAAAGCTACATGTTTGTAATTTTAAGATAAATGTAACATAAGGAAATGTCCAAATTTTACTCATATCCTATTATGTAATTGGATTAACTGAGTATGTTGAGAATTCAACCATTTGCTGTTAATAAAATGTAAATGGATCAGTTACAGGTCATTAGCTTATATTACAATATTCTAATGCATGTAATATTCTTTGGTAGGAGTTAGTTATACCTTAATATGCTGAAATCATCTCATGTCATCTATAATAAACAATATAGTTTCATGGTATAAATGTACTCCTTTAGCATTGAAAGAGGAACACACAGGCGAGTGACCAAATATTTCTACAAAAAGCCTTGGAGGTGAGACCAGGTTTGCTGCTCCTTCAGTTTGCTCGGCTCAGTTGGTTCACTTTGTAACAAAATCAATAATGTATACATCCACTTAAATCCATTCACTTTTCCAGTTTGGTCTGGGTCAGAGGCTGTTTAAACACTGCAGAAACACAGGACACCATCTAGTGATAAAAAATTGTATAACAGGTCAATTATGAGAACACACGTTTGCTACTCTCCTGCCTCGAAGCAGGAATGATGTGGGTTACATGCCCATGCCTGTTATGACCTTTCAGTCTGCATGTTCTCCCTCTAATACGGCTTACTATGTAGTTCTAGTTGAATGAATTCTTGTGTGCTTGAGAGGATGTCAGCTTCTAGCCCTGGGGTTATTGATTGTCCAAGGTGAACCCCAGCAATGCCCTAAAGAGGTGGCATAATTCAGTCAGTATTGGGAAGCTTCCATCATAAAAGGGGTACAAAGTGTCCCCTAAATGTGTAATGTACCACTTTGGGGTCCCTTTAGCCACTGGTCCTGAATGTGTGGTCTACTTTTTAAATGGTGGAGCTAAACACTGCAGTTTGTTGAGGGACAAAAGATAAATGCAAGAGATACATTCAAGAAAAAAACTGAACTTTTTTCACCTGAGTTTGTTTTTTGGTGTGTCTACGCGAAAAGGACATGTCCACAGTAAATAGACTATATCTCTGTAACTACAAGGTGTATTTCAATAACTCTGGTGTCAAAAGGAAGGGGGCACTTGTGAGATTGTGCAATGGTACAGTTTCAGAATAAATCAAGATGAAAAACGGGAAAATAACCCCAAAAACATTTCTTCCTAATAGAAAAAAAAAACAATATTAGGATTAATATCCCTTTAGATGAAGTCTGTTGAAGCTCAACCAATATTTGAAATTACAGCCACACATGTCAACATTACCTGCACCAAATATAATTGTTCTAGCGTGAAACAAACCAAAACTATTACAATTTTTTTATGAAATGGTCAGGCGGAGTTTTCATTATAAAGAATAGGGCAGAATTTGGCATATTTTGGCACCACATGTTTTTGTTTGCTGCTGTTTGTTCTGTGTTTGGAGATAAATGTAAATGGCCTATAGCTTATTTGCTTGTAGCTGAGTCTCAGCTGATCAATTTGATGTGCTGTTTTGCCATCATTTTCTGAGTATCTGAATCACTGTAGTCCCCAAATTGGGGGACATGTGAAAAGGGCTTAAAGGGTTTTGGAGTGTTAAACAAAACTTAAGACACTTAACTCATTCCAGTGGTGTTCCAGCTGTGACACTGCTCTGAGAATTTTTAGTATTGGGCAGCGAGGCCATAGGGGCAAAATGGCTACCACGTCTCTGTCAGTCAGCCCCAGGGCAGCCTTTGGCTACAGATGTAGCTTACCACTACCAGTGTGTGACTTTGGAGTGAATAAATAATGAGTGGCCTTTGAGACCCTTGGTCCCTTATGAGAAATGTGCAATATAAATCTAATCCATTATTATTAAATGAACACAGGTTTTTGAAAGTCTGCGAGGTGATGTGTATTTGTGTAACGAGGAAGGGTGTGGCCTAAAGAGATCAACACTCTATATCAAGGTGTGCATAGTTATTAGGCCAATTCTTCTCCTCAGGAAAAAAGAGGGCCAAAAATAAGAGCTTTAACTGATTCTGAAAAGTCAAAAATTGTAAAAAAAAAAAAGTCTTTCACAGGGATGCAGCACTCTTGAAATATCTAAGATATTGGGGCGTGATCCCAGAACCATCAAACGTTTTGTAGCAAATAGTCAACAGGGTCACAAGAAACGAGTCGAGAAGAAAAGACGCAAATTAACCATCAAAGATTTGCAAAGAATCCCACGTGAAGCTACCAGGAACCCATTATCCTCCAGTGCTGCCATATTCCACAACTGCAACTGACCTGGAGTGTCAAGAAGTACGAGTTCTCAGTCTTCAGTTCTCAGAGACATGGCCAAGGTATGAGAGGCTGAAACCCGACTGCCTCTGAACAAGACACATAAGTTGAAACGTCAAGAATGGGTCAAGAAATATCTGAAGACAGATTTTTCAAAGGTTTTGAGGACTGATGAGATGAGAGTGACTCTTGACGGTCCAGATGGATGGACCCGTGGTTGGATCAGTAACAGACACAGAGCTCCACTTCGACTCAGACACCAGCGAGGTGGAGGTGGGGTACTGGTATGTGCAGGTATTATTAAAGATGAGCTAGTTGGACCTTTTCGGGTTGAAAATGGACTAAAAATCAACTCTCAGACTTAGTGCCAATTTTTAAAAGACACTTTGCAAGCAGTGGTTCAGGACAAAGTCTGCCTCTATCAAGAAGATTTTTAGGCAAAGACAACGCTCCATCACATGCATCAAAGTTCTCCACTGAAAGGCCAGTAAAGGACTTGAAGATAAAAAAAAAATAATGACATGGCCTCCTTCTTCACCTGACTTAAACCCTATTGAGAACTTTTGGGCCCTTCTTAAGCAGGACATTTACAGTGAAGGTAAACAGTCAGAAGCAACCAGAAACCAGAGACCAGAAACTGACTGACTCCTTGAATGGAAGGCTTGTGACTGTTATCAAAAAGAAGGGTCACCAAGTTGTTTTTTTTTTTTTTTTTTTTTAGAAAAGTGTATTTGTAAATTTTGAGTTTGTTACTTTAACAGGTAAAAATAAACAATTTAAATGGGAAAATCTGAAAATCTTTGTTTTTTCATTTAGTTGCATAATAATTCTGCACACAGTTGCCTAATATTGGTGTACATGTAGATATTTTTCTTAAGAAAGCCGAAACTTCACTTTTACTACTTAAATATTCAGGTTTGAGGGTTTGTTAACATTTTGGATTGACCAGGAGCACTGTACTTGTACAATAACAAAATTAATCTTCAAAAATACAACTTGCCTAATAAGTATGCACACAGTGTAGAACCACATTTGTTGCATTTGGGATTTGAAAGGTTGAGACTCCATAACCAACCTTTATATGACTGTTAAGAGGCATATTTGCCTGGTATCCAGTCTGCTTCGAAGTAAGTGTATCAGGTAGTGACGGAGGTAGCATTTACCATATAAAATGCTTTTACGCACTATTGATGTGGTGATGGAGAATCAAACAAAAAGAGGCAGAGCAAAACAAAGAGTGGACAGCTGAAGTCACTATTCATTTCCTTGCGGCGGGTCGCAGTCAGTCGTTTGGATGCGCCGCCATTACAACATAAAAATGAGGATGTCACAAATGATCAGCTTTCTTTGTGCCTGTGACCCCCTGAATACCAGCCAGGATATGACAGGTGCTTGAGGAACCAATCAACTCTGCAGAGATTTGGAATTTCCGCTTGGACTAAAGCAAAGCCTGCCAGATACTATTTCTTTCCCTTTCAAACGTTTTCATGACCAGCATGTCTAATAATCACATCAAAAGTATCAAAGCAGAATATGAGGCTTTGAATTTCTATATTTCTACTCTTCTAATCTAAACTGGTGTTACTGTAACCTGCTTCATGGGAAATGTACCGGCGCCAGTTTGAGCCACATCAGCAGAAATATGTCTTCGGCTTCAAATCAAAAGACAACATGGAAAATCTGACTAAGCTCCTGTCGGCTGCTTATTAGTGTGGTGTTATCAGAGTGCAGACCCTCCGAGGGGTCTCAGATCTGACACAATGCTTCTGCCGTAAAACACTGTCACGCAAATCCGAAGTGAACATCAAAAAAGAAATTGCCAATTACTGCTGCATGAAAAATATAGAACAACAGAGGGGCCGGACTATTAAGGCTATAGAGGTCAAATGAATGCAGCCAAATTTAGATGCACTCACAACTCTCAGCAAGAAAATAAAATGTTACAAAACACAGTATTAAGCTTAACAGCAATTAATAAAGGAATTTGGTAGCTAAATATACACTACACACTGACTGTATGTTCTCCCACGAGTAACTGCTCTGTGTGAATTCTCCAAAGACATATATAAATAACTTACCAAAAGATAATAAAATAACACTGTTTTACTTGTAACTTTTAGCTAGTGACATCGGGTAATTTTAAATTCCAAAAAAAGACATTCTTGCATTGATTTAATGATTCTTAGACAGGCAATTGGTAGAATCATACCTATTTCACTGACACAGTACCCTCAGCAGAACAGAAAACTGGTATAAATGATTTACTGTATAATTCCATGCCACCTGGACGAGCAGACCTCTCCTGAGTCGGCATGCTTAGCCACTCAAACACAGGGAGCAGAAATAGGCCAATACACTGGACCCTAGCAGAGTTGTATTTGTACAAAGTACATTAAAATGAACCTACCGTTGCAGAAGACATGTTTTTTTCTTACAAATGGTTTTGGATAGTTTCCTCTCAAAAACAAAAAACACTGTCAGTCTGTAGAAGGATCTTCACCCCAAGTGGCTAAATGTTTCATGTGTCGCTTTAAAGTCATACAACACTATGTGGTACATTTGGACAGTGCTTCCAAAACAAACATGGCTAATTTGTGCCACTTTTCTTAGTAGATTTTAACAGCTTTTTTAAAAAAAAAAAAAAAATAGCTGTGTGGTTACATAATATTTGGATACATTAATTACCATAAAAAGAAAGAGGGGCACAGGTAGATATTTGCACAAATAGGTAATTGTATAAGACTTACTGCAGAGCCTTTGAGCAAGAGTTCCTGGAACCAATTGTATATGTCTGTTACGTCGGTTTTTCTTGGATTTGAACAGGTTTTAGTTGGATTTGGGCTGTGTTTGGCTGGAAGCAAGTGTAGTGTCATAACAATAGACAAGTCCTTAGAGGAATTTAAAGTTCTCTATCTCTAATAGTACAATGTGTTCATTCAGATGAAATGTTGCTGATCCTTAGCAACATTAACAGAGAAAAAGTGTGAATTTTCTTGCTTATTACATTTAAATGTGAGTGTTTAATTGTACAAGCTGAGAATAAACAAGGTTATGATTTCCAATGCCACAGACACAAACATTTCCTATAATCACTGCTGCCACTGACGCTACCATAGATTTTCTGGTTGGTATGTAAGTATGGTATAATGCAACATTTCTTATCATGAGCCTGGAGTCCCAGAGGTCACATGGAAACTGACCATATGGTCATGAAATATGACTGAGCACTCAGTGGCATTTTAACCCTTCCTCAGCATGTCCCTCAGAGCAAAGTGCACCATCCACATTATATTCTACTGTTCTATCCACAGCTTTATCAGCCACCTCAGTCTTTACAACCTTTGACAATTTTATAGTTACATCAATAACAACATAATAGTGCATTGTGAGCATTATACATAAATATATATACAAATATTCTCCTTTGGTTGAAACACACAGATGCAACCTTTTGGATTTGTTGTGTGATAAAACTTTGCCTCAAAATTGCATTTTTGCATTTCTCTACCTTTGAAAAAAAGATTTAGCTCCATGGAAGCCAAAGGAAGAAGCCATTACAGGTGCCTAGAATGGACAAACTGAGCACTAATGATGGAGAAGCACACTCAACTTTCTTTATGAGCACACGTTGTTGCTGATGGTGTACTATGTAAAAACATTAAAAAAACATCACTTATTTCCACCAGGCTTGTTCATAGACAAGAACTACTATGTAAGTGATCACTGTAGAAAGGGTGGTGAAGGAGTGGATATGTAAGTTTAAATGTCACTAAAACTACTTAATCCCACACTTCCAGCAACACAGGGCGCCTCGGTGGCTCACCTGGTAGGACACATACCACATACTTGAGTGACTCGGGTTCAGTTCCAGCGTGGTTCCTACTGTACGTTCAGTGCTATTTCCCTGTCTCTCACCCTGTTTCCTGTTTAGCTACCAAAATAAAAATCATAAATGGAGTCGACAATTTGTAGAATACCAATTTATCCCTATACCCCTTAATTTGTGCTTTCTAACGGCTTTATTTATTTAATTTTTTTCACTGCTTGACATAGAGTTTTTTCCTCTTGTGATTGGCTGAGGGCTTTGTAAACATGAATGGCCCTGAACATGTAGACAAAGTAGGAAAATTGTTAAATAAAGACTAAATTGCTGTAATGTGCTAACAGATACACTTCTGCAATATTCTAGAGGGGCATAGACATTTGCTTTAGGTTATTAATACTTTATTATTTTTAAGAGGAATTCTGCATAGTGTGCCTTTAAAAGCTTTGTGGGACATAGAGCAAAGGTAAACTCAAACTTAAATTATGTCAAGCACTTTGTCTATCATTACTTTTCATATTAATGCTTCGTCATTATTTCTACCTGGCCTTTGTAAACACTGTTTCTAATCAGACTTTTTCTATGTTGAGGTAATTACTCTGCATGACATTCTCCCTCAGGACAGCCCACAATCTGTGCTGACCTGCCAAATGACTACGTAATAGTTTCTAATTAGCACCTAAAAGATTACCTCCAGGCTCACAACGCCACACACTATTTATAAATAAAGCTCGCAGAACCACTGAACTCCACCAAATCCAGCCTGGAGTATACTTCCATACTGTAGCAGCTATAAAACATACACCAACCCAAATATAGAGACATCATATATATATGCTTAAAGGTGTATCAGTGTTTCATTTTCTAATGCTAATAAATCCATTTACTTTTGGTTTTGTGATACATACTTAATCGGAACAGCTTTATGGAGGTACACAAAGAAATGGAATATAAAAATGTGATACAAAACTCAAATTTCAGCAAAATCCAAAGCACCAGACAACATAACAAGCATGAATTTGAATACATAAACCCCATGCTGTGAGAAATCTCTCATGTGGGCAATAACCTTGACATCTACCTGCTGTAACTCTGAGAAGTAATCAGCCCATTCATGTACTTGCCATTGCAACACCACAATGTACGCTTTTATGTTTACATCCACAGAGAAACCGCTCACAATCTCCAACCTGCAACCCCCCCTGTTTCTACAAATCCACAAAGAAAAAGACTGACAGATTTCAGAGCTGAGGAGAGTAAAAAAAAAGGAGCAGAGTTTTATAATGCATTCTTGCAGCATGTGATGTCTCTGTGGTATAGTCAAAGCCCTGAATATCCTCTCATTAAGGCTCCAGTGTCAGGAACGGGCAGAGGAGAAGAGCATTTTATCAATGGTTTAATTAATCATCAAAACCCAGCCTGTCTTAGCCAGTCTTCTTCTGTTGCCCGTCACTCCTTCTGCTTCCCCAATGCCATATTCCTTCAAACAGACATCTCTGTTCTTTCCAAGACACTGCAACACAAGTGTCCTTTCCCACACTTCCTTTGACTTCAACTTGCTCCCTCAGCATCCAACCAGCAAAAGTCCCAAAAAGCAATGTCACCATGGCTCCACGTCCACGGAATCACCCACCACAAAAGGACAACTGTCTCCTGGACATAATAGTTCAACACATAAGCTCTTCTTCCCTGCTTTAAGTCGTGCGTCTCTTCAAACTGACACGCTTAGCACACACATAGAGAGCCCCTGCCATCAGGAATTAGGGTGGACTATTGCCGGACTGTTCAGAGCTTTAGATTCTAAGATTGGACGTTGCATGCTTAAGCAGGTTGGCAAAACACAACAGTCACTTACCTGATGTTGAGGCTCAAAGCTGGGCACAAAAGCAGCAAGCAGATAGCCTGGATGAATTTCATAGCTGCCTCTCACTCCGGTCTGTGCTCTGCTCAGATGCTCCTGCTTTCCCCCCCGTGTTTCTCTCCGCTCTGTAGCTCTCCCACTGGCTGCCTGGCTCTTTTAGCGCACTCGCCGCGTCGCGCACACACACCAACACTCAACACACATGCAGCGAGGCAGACAGATGCAACACAGTGGCTCGGCGAGAGGGAGGAGGATCTCTGGCTTTAAATAACACCGGGACACCCAGTCACTCGCTAATGGAAAGGAGTGGGTGGGGCCAGAATCTAGACAGACACGGAGAGATGTGGGAGTGATGATATGATGTCAGCAGCAGCAGCAGCAGCGCAGATTCGGCTTCTTGCTGTCAGATATTGCTCCAACAAAACACCTCTTCATTCATTTCCTCTCTGCCTGTTTATGTGCACGCAGAGAGCAAAGTGAGTGGAGATAGGGGACAGACTGGGTTACTGCAGCAGCGATGTAATGGGAAAAGTTCAGGGCATGCAAGCAGCAAGAGTGAAAAACGTACAGATTTTGAAGATTTATATTAAATTATAAAAATAACAGCAGAAAAAAATATTAAAATACATTGTCTGTCAAGGTTCTCAATCATCCAGGACATTATGAAAAAAGGTTTAAGTAAAAGCATCTGGACTCAGTTTTCAAGGTGAAGTCGTTTCATCGCTAATTCCAAAGGACTTTTGCAATTCTGAGATTTACATTAACATTTATTCATTTAGCTGACACTTTTTCCAAAGCGACTTACATTGTTCTACAGTAATTACCAGTGTTACAGCCACTGGAGGCAAGGTGGGTTAATAAGGACACTATGACAGGGTTAAGGACACAATGACAGTATGAACTGTGGAGAGAGTGAGAATTGAACCGCCTACCTTCCAGTTGAAAAATGATCGCTCTACCCACTGAGCTACTGCCGCCCCAAGAGCAGCCGGTAAGAGAGCTGATCTCTAGAAACTGTTTTGTTTTAGGTTTGAGAACACTGTTAGAAATACTAGGCAACATGAATCTGAGGCCACCTCCTCTGTTCAACGAAGGCTTTTCCATTTTCATAAAAATGGCTTCCTTCACCCCTCTCTCAAACCATCTGGCCTCTCTGGCCAAAATTCGGACATTGCTGTCCTCAAAGGAATGTCCTTTCTCTTTGAGGTGGAGGTGAACTGCAGACTCAGGTCCTCCAGGATTGGCTCTTTTGTGCTGATACATCCTTTAGTGAAGCTGTTCTTTAGTTTCTCCAACATAACGGTCACTGCTCTCTTCATTAAACTGCATAAACTACATTACTCTGTTTGTGTGAGAGGATCTTGTCTTTAGGATGGACCAGTTTCTGATGCAGCGTGTTCCCTGGTTTAAAGTGGACTGGAATGTTGTGTTTGTAGAAAATCCTTTTCAGATAAACCAGACACATAAGGGATAACTACACCCTTCCCTTTTGTCTCTGATTCCTGTCTTTTTGGTGTCTGTGTCCACTTGGTTTTGTTGAAAGTCCATTTGGGGTATCCACAATCTTTCAGGGCTTTACGAATGTGTTGTTCTTCTTTCCGTTTAACTTCTGAGGTTGTGGGCACCTCTTGTGCTCTGTGCTGAAGAGTCCTGATGACTCCCAGCTTGTGCTGCAGAGGGTGGTGGGACTCAAACAGCAAGTATTGATCCGTGTGTGTAGGCTTCCTGTAAACTCTACTTGGAGTGTCCTGTTCTCACAGATAACCACTGCACAGTCTAAGAACGCCAGGCGGTTGTTTATGGCATCTTCACGGGTGAACTTGATGTTCTTGTCCACTGCGTTGATGTGTTATGATTTCATCAACATATCTGAACCAGTGACTGGGCATTGCACCTGAGAAAGAGACCAGCGCTCTGTTCTCCACGTCCTCCAGGTACAGGTTAGCCACAATCGGGGAGACAGGTGATCCCATGGCACAACCATGTTTTTGTCTGTAGAAGTTACCTCTGAACTGGAAATAAGTAGTGTTCAAACATATCTCCAGTAAATTGCTAATATGGCCCGGGGTGAGGATTGTCCTGTCCTGTAATGAAGTGTCCTGTAATAATCTCTTCCTTACAACCACGAGTGCTTTCTTGGTGGGTATGCAGGTAAAGAGTGATGTGACATCAAAAGAGACAATCGTCTCGTCTGTGTCTAGTTGTAGATGTTTGATTTTGTTGGTAAAGTCATGTGAGTTGATAATATGGTGTTGTGAGTGGCCTACCAATGGAGCCAAAATGGTGGCCAGGTGTTTGGCAATATTGTAGGAGGCTGAATCTGTGCTGCTTACTATGAGTCGTAGTGGAATTTCTTCTTTGTGTATTTTTTGTGTAGATACATGGAGTGGTGTTCCCAGGATACAGCCTGTAGTACAGAGGTCGATCAATGACTTGGTCCTTCTCCAGCCTCTGCAGACATTCTATGACCTTCTTCTTGTACCCACTTGTGGTGATCTATCCTCAGTGTCTCATAGGTGGTGGTGTCACTGAGTAAACTGTTAATACTGGACTCGTAGTCATCAATGTTCAGGATCACTGAGCATCTTCCTTTGTCTGCTGGCAGAATGGTGATGCTATGGTCCTTCTCCAGTGCTGAAAAGACCCTCCTTTGCTCCGAGGTGATATTGGAGGGGGGTGGTTGGCACTGGCCAGTGCAGCTGTGACCTTGAGTCTCAGTTCTTCAGCTTCATTTCCAGACAGCTTATTGTTTCTTATGGCTGATTTTGTTGCTGTAATAAGGTTGTAATGTGGGACTGAGGACTCAAATGCGCACAAGACAGTGAAGGTAAGTGATTCTTTATTTAAGTACAGATAGTGACAGGAAGCTGGATAAGAGATCTGAGGCTGTAGTCCGTGCAGAGGAACTGCGCTGATGGCTGAAGTGAAGTCGTAAACTGGAACCAAGCCGGGAAGCTGGGCTGAGAGTTGGAGCGAGCCGTAGAGCTGCGCCAAAGCCTGGAGCTGAGCCGGTGATTGGAGACCAAGCCGAAATACTGGGCTGAGCGTTGGAGTGAGTCGTAGAGCTGCGCTGAAGCCTGGAGCCGAGCCGGTGACTGGAGACAAGCCGAGGAACTGGGCTGCAAGCTGGAGTCCAAACCTGAGACCTGGAGCGAGGACTGGAGCGAGGGCTGGAGCGAGGGCTGGAGCGAGGTCTGGAGCGAGGGCTGGAGCGAGGGCTGGAGCGAGGGCTGGAGCGAGGGCTGGAATAAGAGCTGTAACAAACGCTGGAAACATTCACACAAAGTCTGCTGAACGATCTGGCAGGGAAGAGGTGGAAAGGAGCGGTTTAAATACCTCACTGATGGTAATATATTGCAGGTGCTTGGGACAGGTGGCAGTGATGAGATGAAGGAAGGAGAAGGAAAGTGGAGCGGATCCCTGAGGGAGACGGAGTGGATCTGACAGAACCCCCCCCTCAAGGAACGGCACCGGACGTTCCAGCTGACTGTCCGGGGTGTGAGGCATGGAAGTCCCTAATTAACTGTGGATCCAGAATATGGCGGGCAGGAACCCAAGAACGTTCTTCTGGACCATACCCCTCCCAGTCCACCAGGTACTGAATGCCTCGACCACGGCGTCTAGATATAAGGAGCCGTCGCACCGAATATGCTGGAGCACCTCCGACAAGCTGGGCGGGAGGCGGGGGCCTGGTGGCGGGAACCAGAGGACTCTCCTGAAGGGGCTTGATCCTGGAAACATGAAATGTTGGGTGAATTCGCATAGACCGGGGAAGCTTCAACCTTACCGCCACTGGGTTGATGATCTTCACTATAGTGAAGGGACCAATGAATCGTGGAGCCAATTTCTTAGATTCCACTCTGAGAAGAATGTCTCTGGTGGATAGCCAGACCCGATCCCCCACCTTGTACTGGGGACTCTGCTTGTGATGGCGATTGGCTGCTGCCGAATACTGGGTGGAAGCTCGTAGGAGTGCCGCACGAGCCCTGTTCCATGTCCCTCTGCAACGGCGGATGAGGGCTTGGACGGATGGAACATTAGCTTCCCTTTCCTGGGCAGGGAATAGTGGTGGTTGGAACCCGTAGACGCACTGGAAAGGGGACACTCCAGTAGCCGAACTCGTCAAAGAGTTGTGAGCATACTCCACCCACAACAGCTGAGAGGACCAGGAGGATGGAGTTTGTCCAGCCATGCACCTCAAGGCCGACTCCATCTCCTGGTTCAACCGTTCCGTCTGGCCATTGGACTGCGAGTGAAATCCAGAGGACAAGCTGACAGTAGCCCCTAAAAGAGAACAAAACTCCCGCCAAACTGTGGACGTAAACTGGGGTCCCCGGTCCGACACAATGTCCATTGGTAGTCCATGGATCCGGAAGACATTCTGGAGAACAAGCTCTTCCGTTTCCCTTGCTGAAGGCAACTTAGGCAGGGCTATGAGGTGAGCCATCTTCGAAAAACGGTCAATGATGGAAAGGATCACCGTGTTGCCATTTGACTCTGGTAGACCGGTAACGAAATCCAGAGACATGTGAGACCAAGGTCTTCTGGGAACCGGAAGTGGCCGAAGAAGCCCAGATGGAGCATGATGAGATGGCTTCTGCTGGCTACAGACCGGACATGCCGTGACAAATGCCCGAACATCCTCTTCCTCCTTAGGCCACCAGAACCGCCGTTGGAGAAAAGAGAGTGTCCGCCGAATCCCGGGATGGCAAGCGAGTTGAGACGAGTGAACCCACTGAAGAATCTCTGACCGCAACCCCGCAGGAACAAATAGTCTCCCCTCTGGACAGGAACTGGGAACCGTGATGGTGTTCAAGGCTGCTTTGATGCGCTCTTCAATGGGCCAGGTGACGGCTGCTACCAGCTGGGATGGAGATAAGATGGAGGTCACCTCAGAAGATGTCTCCTCCTTCTGGAATTGCCGAGAAAGTGCATCAGGTTTCTGATTCCGGGACCCTGGTCGGAATGACAAAACAAAATTAAATCGAGTAAAGAATAACGATCAACGGGCTTGACGCGATGTCAAGCGTTTGGCTGACCGGATATACTCCAAATTCTTGTGGTCAGTCCACACAAGAAAAGGTTGTTCGGCTCCCTCCAGCCAGTGCCGCCACTCCTCCAAGGCAAGCTTAACCGCCAGCAACTCCCTATTACCTACGTCGTAGTTTTGTTCAGCGGGAGACAGGCGACGAGAAAAATAGGCACACGGGTGTAATTTCTGGTCTGAAGGAGAACGTTGGGACAGAACTGCGCCTATTCCCATGTCGGAAGCATCCACCTCTACGACAAACTGACTATCAGAGTTTGGGATGATAAGCACTGGAGCTGAAAAAAAACGAAGCTTCAAGTCACGAAATGCTGACTCGGCTACACTGGACCAGAGGAACGGAACATTAGATGAGGTAAGTGCTGTTAGAGGAGCCGCCAAGGTACTATAGCCACGGATGAAACGTCTATAGAAGTTGGCAAATCCCAAAAAGCGCTGCAGTTGCTTTCGACTGCACGGAGATGGCCAATCCAATACTGCCGACACCTTGGAAGGGTCCATCTGAATTTTTTCCCTGGGCAACAATGTAACCCAGGAAAGAGACACTGGGTACGTGAAACTCGCATTTCTCAGCCTTGACAAAAAGCGAATTCTCCAGCAGGCGTTGAAGAACTGACTGGACATGATGTACATGTTCCTTGTGATTCTTGGAAAAGATGAGGATATCATCCAGGTAGACAAACACGAACCGGTCGAGCATGTCCCGTAACACATCATTAACCAGGTTCTGGAAAACGGCGGGAGCATTAGTCAGTCCAAAAGGCATCACCAGATATTCATAATGGCCTGACGCGGTGTTAAATGCTGTCTTCCATTCGTCCCCCTCTCGGATGCGAACCAGGTGGTATGCGTTGCGAAGATCCAATTTGGAAAACACTGTTGCCCCCTCCAGGAGTTCAAAAGCAGAGGTCAACAGAGGAAGCGGATACCTGTTCTTTACGGTGATCTCGTTAAGTCCACGGTAATCAATGCAAGGTCGGAGAGTCTTGTCTTTCTTCCCCACAAAGAAAAACCCTGCCCCCGCTGGTGATGAAGACGGCCTGATTATTCCAGCTGCCAACGCATCTTTAATGTAAAGGTCCATGGCCTCTCTTTCAGGAGCGGATAAGGAATATAATCGGCCTCTAGGAGGTGAGGTGCCAGGAAGCAAGTCAATAGCACAGTCATATGGCCGATGCGGAGGTTAGGCTGTGGCTTTGGCCTTATTAAAGACCTCCTTATAATCCTGGTACTCCCTGGGAACGTTGGCCAGCAGATAGGATACAGGTGTACCAGGTAGCGGGTTGGGTACTCCCGCTGACTGAAGACAAACAGAGTGACAAGAATGACTCCACCCCAGTATTGCCCCAGTGTCCCAATCAATGTGAGGATTATGGCGTCGCAACCAGGGATAACCCAATATCAATGGAATCTCTGAAGAATTAATTAGGAAAAATTCAAGGGTCTCCTGATGGTTCCCAGAGATAAGTAGGACCACGGGACTGGTCCGGTGGGTCACGGTGCCCAGGAGGTGTCCATCCAGAGCCCGTGCAGGAACCGGTTTGGGTAGGGGAACTCGTGACAACCCCAACTGAAGAGCCAAAGTCTCGTCCATAAAACTGCCGTCTGCCCCAGAGTCAATGAATGTAGTTAATGTTTGTGGCCCCCCAGGAAGCAGCAGCTGGACATGGACAAGTGGACGATTGATGGAGGAGACTCCCTCTGTAAGACTCAACAGTACTCCTCCATCTACTGCTGAGCCTGTCCTTTTAACGGGCAGACCAATGCCACATGTCCCGAACCCCCACAATACATACAAAGGTGACTCCTTCGCCTCCGTAGCTTCTCCTCAGGAGTGAGATGAGAGCGGCCAATTTGCATGGGTTCACTGGAATCTGTGGTGGCACTGGAATCTGTTGTGGATACAGAGAACTGTGGTAGCTGGGCATCTAGAGGAAGGCAACGAGGACTCCGGGTAGCCCGCTCCCTCCGACGAGCTCGAACTCGCTGATCAACTCGGATTGACATACGGATTAAATCATCCAGGCTCCCGAGTGGCGAGCTCATCTTTCATGTGCTTGGCCAACCCGAGAAGGAAAGCCTGGTGCTGTGCAGGAGCGTTAAATCCACTCTGCCGAGCAGGCGTCCGAAACTCAATGGAATAATCCGCCATTGAACAGGATCCCTGTTTTAGTTGAAAAAGGCCCCTAGCCGCCGCGCCCTCCTGATCCTCCGCGTCAAACACCTTACGGAGTTCAGTAGATAAGGACTGGAAACTAGAGCAGGCCGGGTTATCTCTCTCCCACTCTGCTGTTCCCCAGAGACGTGCGCGCCCCGTCAGGTGATTAATGACAAAGGCCACCTTGGCTCTCTCTGTGGCGAAGGTGTGGGGTTGCAGAGCAAACAGGATTGAACAGTTTACCAAAAAAGGATTACAACCACCTGCCTCTCCGGAGTAACATTCTGGAGTCCCGACCCGAGGCTCCTGGACCGGGATCGGTTGAACCACCGGGGAAACAGGATCTGAAGGTGGAACGGAGACCAGACTCTCTGTGGTCTTTGGAATATTGGCTAGCTGAGAAGTCAGGAGATGGATCTGATTAGACATGGCCTGGAAGGTGTCTTCCTGTTGAGACACAATCCGCTGGAACCCGGCGGAAATAGTGTTCATTTGGGCTGCATGATTTTGAAGAGTTTCTTCAATAATGGTGAATTGATTAATTACTTTCTCTGCTTTGGCTGAGTCCATCTTGGCCAGATCGTTCTGTAATGTGGGACTGAGGAGTCAAATGCGCACAAGACAGTGAAGGTAAGTGATTCTTTATTTAAGTACAGATAGTGACAGAAAGCTGGATAGGAGATCTGAGGCTGTAGTCCGTGCGGAGGAACTGCGCTGATGGCTGAAGTGAAGTCGTGAACTGGAACCAAGCCGGGAAGCTGGGCTGAGAGTTGGAGCGAGCCGTAGAGCTGCACCGAAGCCTGGAGCCGAGCCGGTGATTGGAGACCAAGCCGAGAAGCTGGGCTGAGCGTTGGAGTGAGCCGTAGAGCTGCGCTGAAGCCTGGAGCCGAGCCGGTGATTGGAGACCAAGCCGAAATGCTGGGCTGAGCGTTGGAGTGAGTCGTAGAGCTGCGCCGAAGCCTGGAGCCGAACCGGTGACTGGAGACAAGCCGAGGAACTGGGCTGCAAGCTGGAGTCCAAACCTGAGACCTGGAGCGAGGGCTGGAGCGAGGGCTGGAGCGAGGGCTGGAATAAGAGCTGTAACAAACGCTGGAAACATTCACACAAAGTCTGCTGAACGATCTGGCAGGGAAAAGGTGGAAAGGAGCGGTTTAAATACCTCACTGATGGTAATAGATTGCAGGTGCATGGGACAGGTGGCAGTGATGAGATGAAGGAAGGAGAAGGAAAGTGGAGCGGATCCCTGAGGGAGACGGAGTGGATCTGACAGAGGTCTACTGTCGGGATGTGCCTCGGAGCAACTGAGAAATTAAGCCCTTTTTCAAGAACCTCATTTTCAGTTGACAGAGCTCTGTCTGAGAGGTTCTTTGCTTTCTGTCCCGAGTGGCTGGTGTAATATCCTTGTTGCACCTCTGATGGACCGGATTGTCCCGCTGTTGTCCATTTGCCAAAATTTTTTACTTTTTGATCTGGCAATCCTTGCTCTTGTTGTGCTGTGAGTTGTACCTTTAGGACCTCCCATGGAACCAACGTCGCAAGTTGTTACTGTAGGAAATCTAACTTGGTCTGGAGGTTATCCAGTGGCGCAAAAAGGGGGTATGCGGCATATGCGACGCATAGGGGTGCAACACCTTGGGGGGCGCCAAAGCAATGGTATAAAAAAAGAATGTATTTCCGAAATGTGGCTTAGCTGATTTTGTTGTACCCTTAAAATGGGGAAAAGTAACAGAAGAAGGTTTAAGAACACACATGACGCAGCTCTCACCTTCACTCGTCTGTATTGAATGATTTTTGAACAATGTATACAAGAAAACATACAGTTCAACATTTGTGCACTTATCAACCACAGTCTCAACATTTTTAATGCTTTCTAAATGATTTCCTTAGCTATCTTTTTAGCTTAACTATCAAATAAAATGTCAATTATTTTAAACCAAGTTATCAAAATACATCTTAATACTCCATTTCAAATGATTTCTCAAGTAACACAGAGATTAATTGTACTTTTAACAGCATTCAGTAACTGTAGTAACTAGCTTAACACAAATGACACAGTAGACACTCGTATGTGCCAAGACTCAAACACTAATACATTAACAAAATTTATTATACACATATGTTAACATCTACATTGCTTTCTGATTGGTAAATACCTTAAAAAGGGGAAAAGTAATGGGAGAAGGTTTAAGAACACACATGACGCAGCTCTCGCCTTCACTCGTCTGTATTGAATGTAGTGATGAGTCGTTCATGAACGATTCGTTCTTTTTGAACGAGTCTTTAAAATGACTCGGGAACAACGAGTCATCACAGAGAGCGAGTCGTTCACTTTTGTGTGGACCCGCGCATGCGCATTGCCATACAGGAAACAGAAAGAAGTCGTTCATCTCCCGAGTCTCTGAGTCGTTCATTCAAGTCCTCGTAGGCTGAACGCAGGAACTGAAGGATTCGTTCATTTCTTGAGTCAGTCTTCGGGTCTGAGTCTCGTTCTTTTGTCACGTGACCGCTTCTGTTCAGTCTCTCGCAACAGCATTGCACTCGTATTATTGACTGTATTGTATTGTGTTTAGGAATTATTTTAAAATGATCAAAATATACTGCAATAAACATTTGAAAATTAAAAAAGTTCCATTTGTTCATGTCAGTCTATTTTAGTGTTAAATGTCAGTCATATATACAAATAATAATAATAAAAAAATATATATCATTTGCGTTTGTCTATACAGTTATGTGAAATATTTGTATGTATCAACTTATTTCTGTATCCAATGCGTGACAAAAGAACGAGACTCAGACCCGAAGACTGAGTCAAGAAATGAACGAATCCTTCAGTTCCTGCGTTCAGCCTACGAGGACTTGAATGAACGACTCAGAGACTCGGGGGATGAACGACTCAGAGACTCGGGGGATGAACGACTCAAAGACTCGGGAGATGAACGACTCAAAGACTCGGGGGATGAACGACTCAAAGACTCGGGGGATGAACGACTCAAAGACTCGGGGGATGAACGACTCAAAGACTCGGGAGATGAACGACTCAAAGACTCGGGGGATGAACGACTCAAAGACTCAGGAGATGAACGACTCAAAGACTCGGGGGATGAACGACTCAAAGACTCGGGGGATGAACGACTCAAAGACTCGGGGATGAGCGACTCAAAGACTCGGGGATGAACGACTCAAAGACTCGGGGATGAACGACTCAAAGACTCGGGGATGAACGACTCAAAGACTCGGGGGATGAACGACTCAAAGACTCGGGGGATGAACGACTCAAAGACTCGGGGGATGAACGACTCCTTTCTGTTTCCGGTAACTGTATAGCCTTAAGTATAGGCTGGGACTTGATGAACGAACGACGGATGTATTAGCTACAGCTAGCTAACAGCTGTCGCGGCTGTCGCGGCCCAGACAGGACATGTTGACAGAACTAACGGCTCAAAGACACGAGAGGTGAACTAAACTTTCCAGGGAACAGACGTGATTAGCTAAATATGAAGTGACAAAAGAAAAAACGATTTGGATTAAGAGGTGAGTGGAACTCTCTGCCTGAAGCGAGCTGCAATGCATTTATAATTTATTTTTCAAAGTTTGGCCATGGCTGCATTAGCTTATAGTTTTTATTCCAAAAGTACTAAATGTGTAGAAAAATTTAACATGTAACATTTTAATTAGATTTTGCTGAAATGAACGAAATGAACGAAATGACTTGAAAAAAGATTCGTTCATTTTGCTGAACGAGACTTAAAGAACTGAGTCAGTAAAATGATCCGATCTTCCCATCACTAATTGAATGAGGAAGACGAGTGCGCACATGCAGTCCCCCTACAGAAGCCCTGAGGCATTACTAATAGATCAACGAATAATTAACCAATTGAAGGATCAGCATTATCTGCATTCCACTTCTCAATATTACTCGTCTAGTTTTTAACAGTACCAATATTAAAATTTATTCTAATATAACCATTAATATAACAAATTAAATGAGTTATGAACACTTGTCACACTTTTGTGCGTTTCTAAATCATTTCAGTATTTTCTCAATACTATATAACATTTTAGAGTACTAACAGGCTACAGTAGGCTCCCGGATTAGATTTCATTAATAGAATAAAAGGAATATCACGAGTGGGCGTGTCTGACGAGGGCGTCGTGAGCGTGCTCAGTGAGCAGGTACGTACAGTTGTCATGATAAGAAAGAGACAAAAAGAAATAGGGAAAAGGAGATGGCGTTTCAAGGTATGGGACAGCATCTAAACAAATGGATGGTAAAATTTAACAGGTAGAATTTAAAGTGTGACGTCTGTGTTTGGAGACTTGCAATATTCATGCTAACAGACTAGCTAGCGCGTTTGCTAACACTGGAAATGTAGCAGTCAAATGGGGTTTAAATTAGGGTAAATTTATTCTGCAAAACCGAGGTTATTGAGCTAAAAACTGGAAAATATAAGGCAGCATCCCATGTACAATAAATAATAATTTGTAAAACCTTATTTGGAAAATGCTATATACTGCATAGTATATCCCGCGGGGGGTTCGTACCTGGGTCCCCCGTGTGAAGAGTCCTGTCCTTACCAGCTGATCGTAATGAGGGGGGGGCACCAAAATAGTTGCTGCATACCCCTCCAGGACTGGGTAGTTGCGCCCCTGAGGTTATCTATTGTGAAGTGAGTCTGTCTGATTCTTTCACACAAAATAAATTTTATTAAAATAACTGTTTTAATGGTGCATACATCTGAAAACAATATAATATTATTATAGTCAAAATGTTTCTGAATTATTTCTGAATAACCTAAAAAGAAAAAGGTTTTCATTTTTCAGGCTTTTCCATTTTAACAAAAACTACTTCTGCCCAAAATTCAGACCTACAATGATGGTTAAATAAACAATGTTTTATCTGCATTCAGTTTAGATGAAGAAGTTTATAAATAAATACATGTGGCCATGGTTTGCACTCATCATTACAACACCTGTAGATACTAATTCCTTTTTTGCTCCTTTACTTAATGTTGATTGGAACTTCCTTTATCAACATTCGCCTCAGTCAGACTTGTGCTCCCTTTGTGCTTTTCTCTTGTCACCTGCAACAAGAAAAATATGCAAAACCAATGTCTCCTTTTAAGCTTCCACAAGACAAAAGCAATAAACCAAGCAAAAAGCAATAGAAGAACCTGATACTAAAAAAATTTGCATACATACACATTAAAGTGTTTTTAGATCAATACTAATAAAGATAAGATAAATGTGATTGTGAAAAGCTAGTGCCAATGCATGGATATTTTTAATGATTGTTTGCAGTAAGGGGTCTGTAAGCACTGAATACAATGACGTAGAGTTAAAATGGACAACTTATAGCTAAGGCAATAATAATATATAATAATAATAATAATAATATTATTATTATTTCATTCATTCATTTCATTTTCTACCGCTTTGTCCCATCAGGGGTCGCGGGTGACTGGAGCCTATCCCAGCAGCTTTGTGCCTGAGGCGGGGTACACCCTGGACAGTGGCCAGTTAATCACAGGGCTGAATAATGAAAAAGAAATAATAATAATTAAATCAATAAATAAATAAATAAAATCACATTAAAATCCACAATAAAATTAAAACATTAAAAGAAACAGATGCAGATCAAAATGTTAACGTGAAAATATAAGCAGAGTGTGTTAATTGTAAGATAAGGTAAAATGTTCATGCAAATCCATACTGTGTTTAAAATAGAGCTGTCTGGTTTAAGGAAATGTGTAAACGATGGTGGTTGTTAAGAGAATAGTGACATCTGAATGGTGACATCGTTGTGTGACATTGTATCATGACATCTTCTGTGACATTATACGTTTGAATTAATAAAACAAGAACTATTCTTTCTAATTCATGGTTGCAAAAGTTGGTATTTGATTTGTTAAGAATAAAGGTCCCTGCAATAATCAGTGTGCTTTCACTGCTGAAACAGAAAGCATTGACAGAGATATTTTGCTTGAGGTGCATTCTTCTTATGATTATAAATACATCCACAGCTGTTTAGGTAAGTCAAAGCTTTTTGATAACATTCAATAATATGAGGGCCATTGAGAAATGTTTCCTGCTTGGACAATGAAGGAGAAATAGAAATGTCTCCCAAAAATTTCCTGCTACCACGGGCCTCACTTTCCCTGCAAGTCTCTTTAAAATGCCCCATCAATGCCCCATCAGCCATGAACAAAATGTGGAAGAGTGGGGAATGCTCCGGGTAAGTCGGAGCCGTGTCCTACAGGTAAAATATTAAGCATAGAAAAGGTGGAGGTCACACACCAAAGGCTTGATGAATGATTTCCATTACAGCTTTAATAGAGTTTGGAGTCTGTTGTACCCCAGTAGATGCTCATTTCCTACCTTAAAAGATTTCCAGACATTTATTTTGTCTAATTAGGAGTTCATGCATGGCAACCCATGGTGACCAGTGGTAATGAGTGTGTGAGAGCGCAGCGGGCCTCTGTTACTGGGCACGCCATCCTCAGTAGACTCCATTAATCCGTCTCAGTCATGTGTCAGAGCTGGTGGACCCAGGCTTTAGAGCTGACCTGTTGAGCGCCTGATGAAGAGTAATTAGTCAAACAAGGACCATTGATAACATGTAGGAAGCTAAACAATAATTCAATCCTAATAGAGCTAATAAAGCTTGAACTTAGGTCTGAATGGGATGTCCCACTTAGGTCAGTGCTAATATGCTCTTCTTTCATTGTTGCTTTTTTGGAAAACCAAGTGGAAGCTCATTTAAAACCCATGTTTTTTGTTTCAAGTTCTGAGTTGTCAAAATATAAGCAAGAACAGAAAGTTATATACCATGCCTGTGTCCATTTTGTAATTTTAAAAAGACAGGTCTTAAGACCAAGACCAGTCTCAAGTTCTACACAGCAAAATCTCCAGTGTTAAATTTAACACTATGAAATCCACAAAGACTCAGAATGAACTGCAAAACTCCTAAAGGCAATGTCTGAGTCTCCAGTAAAAATGACTGAAATATAGAGTCCATCTGTCACTCATGCTCTCAGACCCACTCACTCTCATCTTTGTTTAAGGCTATAACACTTTCATAGTGTTGATTTTACGTTTAACACTAAAAGAGTCTTTATATTAGTCATATTTTCAACACCCACAGTGTTGATGTAACACTAAAGATTTTGTTGGAAACATTGGAAAAGCAAATTTTATGTTAGAAAATGTGTGTCAACAGCTGCTCAATTTGAAACTGCAAAAAATGTGATGACCTTCAAAGCAATACAATTTTTTGTAGACACACTAAAGGACAGGCAGCTCTAAATGTCTGTAGGATATCTGAGAATTATAAGAGTGTTAGTGTTTTTCTACAGAGATGCGCTCTTATAACTTGTTATTTGCTCACTTCGCACGCTTCATTGCACCCTAGATTAGGACACCTAATATCTCATCTGTTAAGACCAGTTAGAGCCAGTCAGTCACTGGTGACTGAACACATAGTGGAAAAGTACTGAAGTTGCATGAAGCGCCCTCTTCCTTCAACAGCCAGCCATAGATTACTATTAGTTTTGTGGTGTTGAGTTGACCATTGACAAATTCATTGGCTGACCTTGTTGTAACCCATATGGAATATTGGGCTACTAAGCCTGTGTATGTCATTTAAGTTGCTAAGTCATGTGTTGTCCAGTAGGGTGCGCTGTAATGCTGCAATTTATTAAAACATAGCATGCGTTTCTCTGGTCACATTCATATTGCTCCTTCCGTGTTTATTGAGAAGAGAGCCCTAACACTGAGAACCCACAGAGAACAACAGGACTGACACCTTGTTGAGAAATTTCTTGTAAAGAAACCCTAATTATTTTTTTTCAATAGTATTCTTCAATTTTGTGATGGCGAACCCTGCCCATGGTGCATCCAATCACAGTTAACCTTGACCAGGGGTCGGCAACCCGCGGCTCCGGAGCCACATGCGGCTCTTTCATCCCTCTGATGCGGCTCCCTGTGGCTTTTAAAATAATTAATGAGTATTTAATTATTGTATTTTATTTTAGTTTGTTCGGTTTTATGTTGTCGCTGTTGCTTTACGTCACATATGCCAATGTGCGACACCCGCCAGCGCGCAATTTGAAAAGAATGCAGAATTCTAAGAAAAGTGTTTGAAGAAAACAGAACGTTCAATGGAACGAGGGCCAATACTTTTGCTTTATTATTGAGATTAACAGCTGACTGTACGCACCAATAAAAAGATGACGGCCTACAGAGAGAGAGAAAAAGTTCTGCGTTTTTTTTCATAAATACAATTACTAAACTAAAATAGACATTGCCTTAAAACTATCCTTCAACCGAACATATTTTTTACGGAGTTCAAAATGTTTTTGTTGCATGCAGAAATGTAGTTTTGTTTTCTCTACAGTCGTTCATTGATTTCATAAAATGCAACACATTATAGTTTGTTTATACCTACCATAAAGGCAAAACAAATGTGCAGTATCATATGTAGTGTTATTTCATTTTAAATTTCAAAAGGGTTTTGTGGCTCCCAGGGTTTTTTTTACTGTAAGAAACAGGTCCAAATGGCTCTTTGAGTGGTAAAGGTTGCCGACCTCTGACCTTGACCAACAGAACATTATTCACTGCATCACAGATAAGACACAAATCTGCACCTTTCTACACTATCCGGGTAAAAACAGTTGCAACCAGGACAGTTGGATTGAACAGACAAACTTCCAGCACTCTTATCAAAAGAGCCAGGGGAGACTTGTTTAGAGCAGCAAGTGCATATTTATTTCCAAACATCCTTAATATCAGTACATCCCAAAAGTGATGCAACATAAATATTGTTTATTTTGGTGTCAGTAAGATCAATTTAAAAACTCCTTTGTTGTGAAAGATATCATGAATATTACACCTTAGCGGCATCTGAAGAGGATCTGATAGAGCAGCAGTGGCAGAGACATAACATGCAGTAAAGCATTTATTGCTTTTGGTTCTCAATTTATTATGTGATCCGTTTGTGGGGGCTGTTCGTAACCAAGATAGAAAAACATTCTTCTGCAAAGCACTGATATGTGTTCTCTTCAGGCAGCCTGTCATGTTGGTGTCGGACATGTACTGGAACACAAACAAGCAGCTATGTAAGGGACTGTCATCGAGGAACACTGTAGTCAGTTGATGCCATTGAGGTTCTTATCGTACAGACATAGAGGAGCTTAGTCATAGACCAAAATAGATCCATCCTTTTTAAATGTTACTACAGCCCATATTCAATGGGTCATTATCATACATTTTCAAGCACACTCAACAACTATTTTCAAGCTTTTCCGGTAACAATTGGAGCTAATTGTGACAGGTATCTATAATTGAACTTAACAAAGAGAGTACCTGTTTCAATTTGAGCATTTTGAAACCTTGAACAGAAATTAAAAATGAAAAGACCTTGTAAAAACATCCAGGCAAACATGAAAACCCTAAAAATAAAAAATAAAAACCATAAGGAAAAAAATAAAGAAATGAAATACAAGTGTATGTAGAGCTGCAGTATTGATTCTAACTTCAAAAGTGTTTTAACAAGTTTGACATACCATACCATATCCTGAGATCTTGTCTCACATAAACTAAGCAAGGTGGATTAGGTGTCTTGCCCAAGGACACAATGACAGTATAAACTTATATACAGTATACATAACCTTCCGGTTATAGGACATCCGCTCTACCACTGAGCCACTGTACCCATGACCAACAAAAGTAATGCTCTTTTTTTCATTCATTTCACAATTTCATTCTTTGTCCCATTAGGAGTCTGGGTGACTGGAGCCTATCCCAGCAGCTTGAGCTTTAGGCGAGGTACACCCTGGACAATAGCCAGTTAGTCTTAGACCTGACCTTTAAATATAGACAAACACTCATTCACTTGCACCTTCATCCACTAGGGACAATTTAGAGCACAGCAAGAAGGTTGTGAGTTCAAAACCTGGCCGACTCAAAAAACATTCTCGGCGGACTTCGGTCTTTCTGTGATGAGTCTGCATGTCCTCCATGTGTTACTGTGGGTTCTCTCCGGGTACTCCAGCTTCCTCCCACCGACCAAACACATGAATGTACAGGTTAATTGGCAACTCTAAAGTGTCCCTGGTGAATGAATGTGAGCAAGAGGACCCCCTCGAAAACGAGATGATTCATCTTAAGGGATTAATCCTCATGAAAAAATGTGAATAAATAAATATAGATGCATGAGTTTTGGCAGTGGGAGGAAGACGGGGAGAACCCACGGTAACACATGGAGGACATGCAGACTCCTCACAGAAAGACCGGAGTCGGCCGAAAATGTTTTTTTGAGTTGGCCGGGTTTTGAACTCACGACCTTCTTGCTGTGAGGCAGCAGTGCTAACCACAAGAGCTGAAGTGACTATTCTGTGACAACTTTACATTTAGGCCATAAGAAAGGGGAAAACCAAAATTCAATTGGTGTGTGGAACTTTTAGTTGTGCTTTATACATTCTTTTCAAAAGATTGTTCCATTGGTTTGTATCCACAGTGGCAGAGGGAGAAGTTCAATAGTTCAGTGTGTAATGATGTCACAGTAGGTAATGTAGGCCCATATGTCAATTGCAAAAAAAGATGAGTGCTTGCCATCCTTTCATCTACAGGGTTGTGGCATTGTATAAATATAATTATGGCAATATAGTTAGGTATTACATTTGTATGTGTTTTGGTTTTGTAGATTTTGCATTTATGATGTAGAAATGAAATATCCCATTCTCTATTTAGTGTTTGTGCTATAGCACTACAGCAACACTTTACAATGAGTCCTGGTCAAACAACAACTTTCCAGACTCCTTAGACTCTAGTGAGATATGTTTAAAGTGGGAGGAGTCATGGAGGAGGATTTCTCTTGTATGTAAACAACCAATGATGCTATTCAGGGCATGTTACAGTTAAAGAGAATTCTTTATTAGCGCTATTCTTTATATAGCGCTGTTTTCAAAACCCAGATCCCTTTCAGTGGTCCTAAGTGGACAAAGCCACTCAAGTTTGGTTTTACTGATATCACCTTTAGAAAATATACTTTTTTTTTTTTTGACAATTTATAAAAACTGATTTATCTGCCTTTGGAAATTAACTATGTGTGGCGATGTGGAATGTGGAGAAGTTGGCAGTGGGACTGAGACAATAATATGGTAAATGGTAAATGGCATGCATATATATAGCGCTTTCCTGCACCCTTCTCGGGCACCCAAAGCACTTTACATCGTGCTTCCACTCACCCCATTCACACACATCCACTCCTGGGGCAGACAGAGAGGGGGGCTGCCATACAAACAGCGCTCAACCTTCTCCTACCACCACCAAACACACCTCTACAGTCACACACATTCATACACCAGTGCTATAGACACTGGAGGCAAGGTGGGTTAAGTGTCTTGCCCAAGGACACAACGACAGTATGAACTGTGGGGAGAGCGGGAATCAAACCTACTACGTTCCGGTTGAAGAACAGCCACTCTACCACTGAGCCACTGCCGCCCACGATTTTGTATCAAGGGAGACCAAGACCTATGCAGAGATCATAGAACCTTTTCACCCTATTTGCTAAATGTTGGTTGCTGTTTGGAGGAATAGTTTATTTGCAATGTAGTTGTAACAATTGGATTGTTATCAATATTACAGTGAAAGATATGACTAGCTTATAGCCCAAAAGAGTTACTACTACTAAGAGGATGCTTTAGAATTACTGATAACACATAGATTATTTCAGGATTTTTCTTTTCTGACTCGATAACAAAGGATTTCAGATTGTATAACGGGGACAAAACAAAATGTATCTTTCATTGTTATAAAATTTGAGTCATGAGACTGACTCCTACTTTATTACACTGATATTTGTTTACATGTTATGCCACAAAAACAAGGTTTAACATTATTAAAAATATTTATTGTTAAATGTTTTCATGTAATGGAAATGTGTCCTCACAAAGATAGCTGCACAGATTGTTGTGTTTTCATAGCTGATTGAGATTTTTCTGAAAGCAGAAAGCAGAAGCAGAGACTGTATAACAACCCATGTCAAAATTTTGTAGGCACAGGCTGAGTTAGACTCTTTGAAGTTTGGCATTTTTTAGACAAATCCTGCTTTAAGGGGCATGGATATAGATGTTTTTGTTTTGCTGGTAAACCTTTTCAATAAAAGAGATTTCCCACTTTATGAAATATTCCCCACTGTCTGAGTCTGGCTGTTAATACTTAGTCTCAGACTGCTTCGGGTAATTTAACACATGAGCTTTACGCTTTATAAGCTTTAAATTTTCAGACAGACCTTGAAAGTGATTGAGATTTAGTTTTGAAGGGTTTGCATTTTAACCTACATTCACAGGGCACAGAAATGCTTTTTTATTAGATTTTTTGCCTGGTGGTTACAAGCGCGTGTGGGTACCTTCAGGCTACAGTCCCAGCAGGCAGCATTTACACTGCAATAACATATCCAAGGACAGGCTCCTGACTGGCAGTTGCCTGAGTAAATCAAGATATTCACGTTGAGAGCTGGCTGAAATAATAGCCTGTCAGAAACGTGCCTGCTTTCCGCTTGCTTTTCACAGAGCAGCTCCCTGTTACTGTTTTGCCTCGGTATGGAAATGATTATCCACAAGATAGGTTTGTGAAGCCTATTATGTGTGTTTACAGTGGGTTTGCTTAAAAGAGTAAATCCAGCATTCCCGCGCATAAATTTCCATTCTCAACATCTTGTGTGCCATTCAGTACAAAAAAAAAAAAAAAGACCAAACTGTGGCAGCAAAGCAGAGGCTTAAGGCACTTTGCTGTCAGTTGGCTCAGTCTGAGCAGGAGTATGGAAATGTGCTTTCAGGAAGGGCTCTGAAATAAGCTCTGAACATCATGTGCAAATCCTTCACTGTGTCAACATACCCAAATGTTATTGAATAAAAACAAAGACGGCTGGACAAGATTAGCAGCAGACAACACAAGATATATGGCACATGTGCAAAGCACCACATACTAAAAATCAACAGCGTAGAATGTTATTAGTCTATTTAATTACACTCAGATAAAACTTTGTTCTGCTAAAGCTCCTGTCAGACTGCCATTTTTGCTTTTGCCAATGAATGATTAATTAGTCCTGGCAACTGATGGTCATAGATTGCAATCAAAGGGATCAAAGACGACTGACCTTATGGACCAAATTTGGCCTACAAAAATAAACAAATAAAATTAATACAAATCTTGATTAGCAAATGTAAATACAAGTTAGTTATTATCTGGTTGTGGAAAACATCTTCTATAGTTCAAAGGCAGTTATGGGCGTTGGTTGGCTGTTGGTCTAAACCAATTGTCAACATTGAATTAAATAGTGCTGAAAACACATAGAGAGTGTATATTGCCGCACTGGATACATCTGCACAAAAAAGAAAATATAGAAAATGTGATAACTGCAGGATTGCACTGATCTGATGCAGAGCTAGAAACTTACAGTAACTCTAAACCTAATTTGCTGTGGATTAATTATTTATTTGGTCAAATAAAAGCAGGAAAGTTAGAAATGCTGTTGTTAGAGCATGTGGAGTGGAGACTGGAATGGAATAAACTTTGGAGTGATGCAGAGTTAAATCACCAGATAGAACAAATTAGCCCAAACTGTCCACATGTGTTTTTTTCTCTTTACAGAACATACAGGAGCCATTGGCAATAATTTGCTGTAATAAGATTGAGTAGACAAATTTGGTCTTCTTTGTGCTCTTTTCTTGGTGCATAAAACGTTTTGTTCAATTAGTCTGTGGTGCTGTTGGTTTTAAATAAGTTTAGTATAGTATCTTTGTTCAATCCTGATGGGCTGTTTCACATGAACACACTCTTTCAGTATATTTACATGCCGGTAGAGACATTCAGATTATTACCATAATCTGGGGTCCAAACTTTTGACTGGTTCTGTAGTATAGATGGTCACACTGCCACTGGCTCCTGTTTGTCGGTTATTATGCTCTTTAATAAGGTGCTTAGGCCAAAGCTGGTGAAGCTGGATTGAAAAAAAAGGAGCTCACTTCCAGACAGTATTAAAAAAACTAAAAAAAAAAAAACACCAATTCCCTCTTTCAAAAGTAGACTCAAAACACACCTTTTCCTCACTGTAATACATCTGTTCATGTTGTACATATGTTTAATATTCAATTAATTCCTAATTTTTTTTTACTATTGTTTTTCTTCTGTTTCTTTCTTTCTTTCTTTTATATTTGTTCTTTGCTGCAATCTTTGTATATTTTCTGTAACACACATTGAGTTACTTTGGTACAAAATGTGCTCTATACATTAAATACATCTTCTTTTTCTCTTCTTCTTAAAAGTTTATATGAACAAGCGTGTCTACTGTAGTTGTGTTCAAGTGCTTTTGGATGCACGACAGTAAAGAATGAGTTGTTCTCTGTTGTGTTCATGTTTTTTTTTTTTAACTCATTACGTCTGTGTGTTACAGTTGATTAATGACCCGAATCAGTAGGTATATTAGCATTTAACAAAATGAATGAGCCAGGTTTAATTGAGCTATGAGCATAGTGCGTAAACACTCTGAATGTATATATACTCCCCCAGTCTGGTGGTCATGTTCCTTTTTCCTGATGACTCTCTTCCCCGGTTCAGCTGCAGAGGTTCGGTTGTGCAGGCAGGGAGTCCGGCCAGTATAGCATTGCAATAATCCAGTTTAGACGAGACAAGAGCCTGGACTAGGATTTGCGTAGAGTGCTCCGATAGGAAAGGTCTAATTTTCCTAATGTTGTAGAGGATGAATCTACAGGACCTGGTGGTGCTGGTGCTGAAGTTTAGTTGATCATCAATTACCACTCCCAGATTTCTGACAGTGCTGAACAATGTAATTGATTTATTGATTGTTGATTGTTGTTGACTTCAGGAGAGCGCACACTCAGCACGTTCCTCTGACCATCAACGGTGCGACTGTGGAGAGCGTGAACAGCACCAAGTTCCTGGGTGTGCACATCACATAGGACCTCTCCTGGATGCACACTGGCTAATGGATCTAAGAGCAGACCAAAGCAACCTCCCTAAACAGGATCCAGTCAGCATCACAAAATAACAGACATCCAAGAAACAGTCTCAGGTGTGAAAAACTGATTCACACCTACTGGCTAAAGAATCTCACTGCACTCCATGAACAGCTGGCAGCACAAATAAACCAGCTGCTAAAGGATAAGACCCATCCTAAAAGGCAAATTGAAGACCGGACTATCGTGATCCAGAAGGATCCCCAAAAAGGGAACAGTACCATCCAACTATCGGCCAACAACATGTCACTCCACAACATGTAAGTTCATAGTCAGTCATCATAGGATAGGATAGATTATTTCTCTCTAAAACAATGTTTTTATTTGGGTATAATCATTTAAGCCAAAGTATTGTCTTAAATAAAGAAGGATGTTGTTTCTTTATTTATAATTTTGCTCAATATTTATCAAAGTAAAGTGGTTCATTGCAAGCATGAGCACCAAAGCTGTGCGCATTTGCTGAAGCGAGGCGCTCTGGCTCTGTCGAGGAATACATTTTAAAGTGAAGCATGGGTACCCCTGAAGAATCAGAGGCTGCATTTAAGTAACTATTGGACATGATCCTGAACAGCTCCAACGCTCCAGTCGGGGCTGTTTCGTTTTTAAGAAGCATTGTATTAAACTGCAGCTCACTACAAACTTTCTTCTCATTAAGCACAACACTATGAAGCCCCAGATCTACCACACTAGACAAGACCCCAGGTGTATGCCGCACAGCAAAATCTCCAGTGTTATTTTAACTGTGGGTGTTAGAAATTGGACTCACATTATCTGTTGATCATAATTTAAGATCAACTTTATTAAAGCGTTAGAAACCAACCTTAAACAAAGATGAATGGATGGATCTCGGCTCTGCTTCCCAGGCCCACACTCTGGCGCTTCCTGTGAGCAAACTGGGGACACCTTCTCCACTGCTTCTGCGGACCTTGACGAGGCCGCCTTGGAGCACTCCTCCTGCTCCTCTTGCTCTGACATAGCATTTGAGGAGCTGCTTGAGATGCTGACCCGCACAATGGCACAATGGAAAAAACATTGAGTGGCCACAGGAGATGACAGGTTTCTGTCAGGTGACCAAGGGGACGGGCTGCATAGGTGGTGCCTCCCCTTCTTTGCTCCATGAGGAGCTGGCACGCTTGAGGAATAAGCCCTATTTATCCCGCGTCTTCATTCCTTCGACGTCAATTAATTTGACTATTGTGGGTGCGGGGGCCCAGGGGCTCTAGAGATGGCGTTTCGTCATCTGGATGTTGTCTTGGCTCATCACAAATTTCTAGGGTTGAGACTTGATTCTGATCAGGAAGGACCTTCTTTGTCAGGCGCAGGAAACAGTTGTTTCATCCCAGGCTCGAACTCTGGAACTTCCACATGTGGCCCCTGTGGGACCTATTGAGGAATGCTGGGCTTCCTGATGGAGTAATTGAGACTAGTCTAAATGCTAGGGCTCCCTCTAATAGAAGACATTACGCCCTTAGAAGGCGTGCTTTTGAGGCCTGGTGTATTACACACCGTGCAGACACAATTCACTGACAGATTGTTTCAGTGCTGGAGTTTCGAGCTTACGAGCCTACGCCCTAATACACTCAGAGCATATGTGGCCGCTATTTCAGCTTGTCACGCTCGGACCAATGGGGTCTCAGTAAGGAGACACCCCTTAATTGCCAGGTTTATCCGAGGAGCCAATCGGTTGAGCCCTCCCATTAGAGTCCCTTCATGAGATTTGTCTTTGGTGCTAGACAACACCCCTTTTGAACCAGTAGGCAGCACATTTCCAGTTTCTGACTCTTAAGATGGTCTTCTTGACAGCTACTACTTCTCTTAAGTAGGTCTCATAAGTCGGTCTCATCATCCTGCCTAAATTTTGCCCCTCAGCTTGTCAAGATTATTTTGCACCCTCACCCTACTCATCTCCTGATGGGTCTCATTCTCGCCTTTGAATCCGGTCATTCTTCAAACCTTCTGTCCATTTTGTCCAGTGCGTGCTCTCCAGATTTACATCCACCGCACTAGCCAGTGGCGTTAATCTGTGCAGCTTTTCACATGCTATGGGGACCACAACCAGGGGGCTGTGGCCCCTAAACATAGTTTGGTTGAGTTGAGTGAGGGATTCAATTACCCTGATCTATGATGCTTGTGGTCAAGCCCCTGCCTCTAGGTGTAAGGGTCCATTCAACCAGAAGGGTTGCATCCTCAATGGCCGTGGCAGAGGGGGTCCCTTTGCAACAAGTGTGTAATGCGGCAGGCTGATTCTCTCCGCACACTTCTATAAAATTTTAAAGTCTCTCTTTCGCTCTCTCTCATTGAGTGTATCTTTTACAAGGGAACGTCTGAGGTTGCTTCCTTGCCATCCTTTAAAACACATGCTTCACAACCGGTCACAAAAATAATGTTCCCCATAAGCGCATTTCCCACTTTTTCAGGGAACAGGGTTGCAGCCAAGTAACCTGGAATAATAACAAATGTAGCTACAACAGAATGGTAGCATATTAGACATTTGAAAAGCAAAGATTAAAATTGTTGTTTGAAACGACTCACAAAACAAAGTCAGTGACCTTTACAATGCAACTAACCTACCAATAGTGCTTAGAGAAATATAAAGCCCCTACGCAGCCGTGGCATTAAACACATCACTACAACATAGGCATGATCAGACACCAAAGATCACATACCGTACAAAGTGTTGAAGTGAGGCCTCAACCCTCCACAGAGTATCATTTAGCAGATTAAACACCTCTTCTGCTCTGGCTCGTGTCACTGTTAGGGCACATTTGAAAGAAAATTTAGATTTGAGATAAACCAATTGATTTCTGACAAGGGTCCCAGTTTGAACTTTTTAAGAGAGTCGTTTTTTTTTATCCATGTACAAGAAAAAAAAAAAAAAAAAAAGTTTTATCACTGAACAACATATTGCAAGAATTGTCTGTGGAAAAACAAGACATTTAAAGTTATAATTTAATAAACCTTTATGTGATACAAACCTTGGTTAATGTTAGAATCTTCAGTGAAACATGATAACAGTAGCATTGGTAAGATGTTGTAAAATCAGAATACCGCAGGCTACAATAGATAATGTCAAGGTCCTAAGAGAAAATGATTAATCCTGCATCCTGCACACACTGTACACACAATGTAAAAGCAGATAAAATTCAATTTGAAGGATCACAAAAAAATGCTCTGAAACAACCACATGAACATGGCCATGAAAGCAACCCAACATGTGGCAGGATAGGTAATGAGGGTATGAGTTAATTTATTACTGGAGAGCTCTTAAATTGTGAAATCAGTGATTGGGCTGTACTGTGGCAGATTGTGAGTCAGAGATGTTGATTTTCACTGCAAATGAAAAAGTGGAGAACAACTGTAAAAATACATGAAGGTCATTTATTACAACAGCAAAGGTTGTAAAGTGTAAATAAATAGGAATTAAATTTGATCCTAAATGTTAGCGCTCAGCCTGAAGCAAAATCAACACTGTATTGAGTTCCACATTATTTTGTTACATACTGTAGCTCGAGACAACAGTTACATGACCAGAGGGCATTGGCTGTGAAAAAAAGTCAGAAAGAGGACACAGTCAGATGCAAGACACAGAACGTCTGGAGTAAGATATTGTGGAACACTAGTGTACACTGTAAATCTGTGTTGTAACAAAGTGCACTGTAAACCTATGGGACGAGAACAGTTATTGTTCTGACCACATTCCAGTGAGAGACCAGTCGGCAGCACCGACTGGTCTGACACAGTAATACTTCCACCAGAGAGCAGCGTTTATGAGGGATCAGTGCTGCTGTTGAGCTACTTAGCCCACATCCTCAGAGTGAAGACAAAGACAGCAACCGAACTAATTGTTCATACATGAAGACTATAATTAAAGTCAACATTAATACCTAAGTGCAATTACGTACCCAGTAGGCTATAACTTTTCATTTATATTTTGTTATTTGGAGCAAACCACAGCAGAATGAGCCTAAATCACATCCATCTTATTCACTATTGAGTTAAGTCCAAACAGTGTAGGTGTTAAAGCCCTCCTTAGACCCCCTTCATGCTGCATTCTACCGTTTTCTAAAAATGGGATAGAGCTAAATCAAAAAGCACTTAGCTCATTTGTATAAATAAGCTTTGATAAATATATGCACAATAATGTTTTTTTGCAAATATATATATTTTTGTAAATAATTTAAAATTTTAACGTTGAACTGTCCCATTTATGTCAAAACTAGCTTGTTCTACCTCTGTTACTCACTCCTGCTGCAGGATAAAGACATGACAATCTCAACCTCATATCAATTATCAATTCCCCACACAGGCACAGCCATTCTGCGCCTTCGGACTCTCCGACCATCACCAAACACATTCACTAAACATTCTCACACATTCATACACCGGTGCCACAGACACTGGAGGCAAGGAGGGTTAAGTGTCTTGCCCAAGGTGTCAGGAACCAACCTTTTCAAGAACAGGCAAAAGGACTCACATTGCAGACCCACACGAGGAAGATGGTTCCAAGGGTTTATTTCAAACACAAGGGACCACTGGATACCAAAACACAAGGCTAGCGACTACAAACTTGAGGATACAATCCAGCACAGGAGAGGGGGCAACACACAGACTATAAAGGGAACACAATGAGACACAGGTGGAGCACATTAAGGGCGGAGCAGGCAATCATAAAGAGGGAAAGACACAAGGGCAGGTAAGTCAATCTGACATACAGGCAGGGGTGAGACACTTCACAATAAGACACAGAAAGTTAACTACAAACACACACAACAGACACGAGGTTGGGACATGACACAAAGACACAACAACAGTATGAACTGTGAGGAAAGCTGGAATTGAATCGCCAACCTTCTGGTTGTTGGATGACCAGTCTGAGACCTCGAGTGACAGTAGTGACATCCCCAGTCAACAAAACTTGCAACGACAGCAGCAAGCCAACCAGAGAAAGCACATATCATATAAAAGACTGGCTCATTTGCCTCAAATAACATTTTTATTAAATGACTGTGTAACAACATTACATTTCTATTAAATGTAGCCTATTGCCACAAATAAATGTGTTTTTATTTACATGGACACATATTCATCACCTTTTAGGCATACTATATATTTATTTTAACTGATTGAACATAATAAGTATATAGTAATAATAAGTATATAGTAATAATAAGTATATAGTAATAATAAGTACCTGAGCTACAGTTTATTCTTTGCTGCTGAAAGGACTCTAGTGACTCCTGTGCTAGCAGTCATGTGTCTCATATGTCATCATGTTACCACGATGCAGATTTATATCTTATACACAGATCACAATTTGCAGTGTATTTGTTAAAGGCAGTAAAGTAACTCCAGACTGTTCTGCCACTGAGTCACGTGAATATTTAGTAAGGAATGAGTTGTTCTATAATTAAGTAAAGATGATGGGTGTTGCTGTACCTCTGAGTCATGGTCAGACCAGGATTGATATTATTAGTTACAGACAGGGTTTGAACAGGTTTAGCAAAAAAGAATATATGTCACCAAATCAGGTGTTTGTTTAATGTCATAAAACATACCACAGCCACAGTGTCTCAAGAGTAGTGTCTCAGAGTTTTACAGTAAAAATTACTAAAATTATAGAGTACATCTGTCTGGTCTCTGTGACTTTC